>MU281332.1:468919-590886 GCA_022385595.1 Xylaria palmicola | reverse complement strand
AGCGTGCGCCCACCCCTTCCCCCCGCCGCGGTCGGGCGCCGGGCGGGGCCGCCCCCCGCGCGCCGCCGCCGGCCCCCGGGGCGGCCGGCGCAAATCGCAACATCAGGCTTCTTATTTATTTTTGAACTACTCGGTAGTGTCGAGGACTACCTAACCCACCCATTTACACACACAGTAGGATTTTTGTTTCATACGTCTTGTTTCGGTCCGACGTAAGAGCGCCGGGATGTCTACCATCCCACGTAGATGACATGCAACAACATGCAACACATGGATACAAGATATGCCCAGATCAGGACGAAGGGGGGCGTATTGGATACCGTGGTTCGGGGTACGGGGTGGCTGGCTGGGGCGGCGCAGTCTTTTTGGCCCTTTCTTGTTCGGTACCCGGTAAGTTTCCCAACGTGTGTCATGGCACACTTACGTAGGTCATCCTGCATGTGCGGTGTGTGTGCAGGTAGGTAAGTATATAAGCTTATGGTAACTTTGTTGGGCGACTTGCCTACGCCCGCCAGGCCCGAGTGGTGGTATTGACGTAGTCACGTTAATTCAGCAAGCCACGGGTTACGTAGAGCAGAGGTCGAGCCCTCTCGGACTAGTCCCGGACAGAGATGCACGATGAAACTTGGCAGGCGTTAGGTCAAGCATCGAAGAGGGAAATCCAAGGAAATCCAAGAAAGCTTGGTTGGGGCCGTTATGCTTGGCCGGAAAGCTTCGATCGGACAGACAAGAGGGAGAGAGAGAAAGAGGGAAAACGGATTTGCGTGGGGTTGCCGCGCAGTCGAGGTGCTTCATCGTCGTAGTAGGTGTTGGCGTCATCGCGAGGACAAGGCGTTTACGCCAATCATCTGATCTGATAATCTCCTCTCAACCGACTGGCCTTGATTGGCGATGTTTCCAGTAGGTATCTTGCTCAGTCGCACCGGGGTACTTATTCGCCGAGAAGTACCTGAGTACTCCGTACTTAGGTAGGTACGGTAACTTGAATAGGGCGGGACTCGGGAGGCCTCCATCCTCGCTCTCCCCACGTATGTGGCTGTACTGCCCGAAGCGGTTAGCCAGGTATGTCAGTGCACCACCTAGCCTTGATACGGTATTTGCTGGCGATCATCAAGTACAAGGTAACTACCCTGTCCGGGCGCAAATGTCAATCTCGTTTGCTCATGATATGGATCTACAAGCTACCTGTTAGTCTGGACTAGGTAAGGTAGATTCGTCGTTGGTTGCAGTACTTGTGCGTTGTAGTACCGATATGTGGCCAACAGTACTGCTGGCATACCAAGTATAACCAGACTGGGAGCAATCAAATGAGGTTGAGCACAACCGTGACCCTTACATCGACGCCCAATTATGAAAATCAACAGGTATAGCAGCGCCTGGCCAGGTGTCTGTCTCTTCCCGCCCCAAGGTAGGTGAGGCCGGCGATTGGTGGTGACTGGTAGGCTATAGCGAAAACAGTCGCATACTGGGAGTCCTTGTTATAGTCCCTGTCGTGTCATTTGCGATGGCCCTCGAGTTCGGGATGGACCAGCCCGCCCCTGAACGCATTGCGCTGGGTATAATCTCGCAAATCTCCGACACGTCTGCCCCCGATGTGATTTTCCACTTGTGATATTTGTCTGCACCGCCGACTAGACAACCCATACCGGCCCAGGTCCAGTTTCTATAAGTGCGTAATCATCCTTACTGCGGCATCTGAACAGCCGCGCGCGTCCGCCCTCCGCCCTCCGCCCACCTCGGATCCAAAGTCCAAAGGTACACCTATCACCTATCGGTTGCTCTGGTATTCGTGTAGTAGAAGGAACCCAGTGAGGCCTCACCGTCTCCCACCGCCGCCCCGATCCGACTATAGTCGATACCTAGAGCCTCTGTCCAACTGCGCCTCATATTAGGCAATTCAGAAGTTCTCCCTGCCTTTCCAGCCCAGGAACGTGTAAGTGCCAGGGCAAATACGTGTCCGACCGCAAGGGCTCGACGCGAATTAATAAGAAAGGCAAAGCAACATCATCGTGTTCGAGTCAAGGTTGGGCATCTCGTCTCGTTGTCATCCACACCCGTCGACCAACCATCCGCTCCATCGCTTTCCGCTTTCCGCTCGCCTCGCGACGCCACGAGCAGTTCCATCAGATCAGATAAGGAAGTAACAGGAACGGGAAGGCGAGCGAGCCATAGCAAAAAGAAATACAAGCGGGAACCAGGACCTATCACTACCTTAGGCGAGACAGCAAACAAGAAGCCAGGCTACTTAAGCCACTTAAGCTCGGGTAGCCACAGCAAAGACGTGCCGCACCTCACTACTTAAACCTACCTATTTATTCACCGAGCGCCCTTTCGGCCCCCAACCCGCGACCTCAACCCCCATACAACCCAAGCACACGCCCACGCACGCACAAAACAAGAGCCTGACTCTCCGCGTTCTACCAGGACACCAGGACACAATAGGTAATTGCCCGTTCCGGAAGTATGTCGTCATGTGCATTAGGTAATGATGCTGATCGTGGTGTTTTCGTTTGCGCAGCTCCAAGATGCCACGGCCCGAAGAATGTAAGTCGGTTTGTCACGATGCATCAGCACCACCAGCACCAGCACCCAGCACCAGCACCCAGCACCAGCGCCAGCTCTCTCGGGAGTCCCACCCGCCGCTGGCTGGCTGCGATCCTCCTCCTTACTATTACTACTACGAGCTGCTAGTAGCGCTCGCTGCCCCGTAATCCAGTTCAGTTCCATTGTCTTTCATGACGGATGCCACAAGCGCAAAGGACCCCTTTAATGAGCTCCACCCGAACGAACCCATTCACCCCCCATGTCATCTCCAAAGTCACGCTGCTCAAAACTTGGAGCGGGAATGTCTGCCAGTCCCGACTGCATAGTGGCCATTGTCGAGACCGCCATCGTCGTCATCTTCCTCTCCATTCACCACCGTCTGCCATGGCCATCTAGATAGCGCACTCTCCCATCTCAACGCCTTGGGGCGAAACATCTCTTCTGCTCCTCCCTCTCCTGCGGATTCTCCCTTGCGCCGCATCCTAGCACTTCCAAACACCCGTCTTTCTGTTCTGGCGTGATCTCAGCATGTTCTCGTCTTTTGTTCGCGACAAACCCATTGTCTAGCCGCCGACTTTCCTTCTCCCTTGTCCCGCCAACGCCCGTCAATGCCCACCACTCGAAACGCTCCCATTCACCACTGCCCCAAACAAAGCATTCCCGACCCTACAATTACGCGCAGAACTCCTCACTACATCTACTGCACTTCGACCTCTGTGCTCGACCAACAATCCGCTTCCTTCCTTCCATCTTCATTCCCACCCAGTGCCACCTCGGATATACCATATATCATTAATCATTAGAGTCGGGTTACGTTGCGCGACGTTGCGCGCCTTTTACTAACACCATGAATCCAGTCAACCTCCTCAAGGTTTCGCGCAAGGCAAAACGCCTGGGCAGAAGCGGTGCTGGTCTCAAATATGACTGGCTCAATCCATTCCAGCGCTTCGAATACAAGCCACCAATCAGAGCCAACACATACCACGCTGCCGAGAGGGGAGAGGCAAGCCTAGGAGATGCAACGCCACTCCAGCATGCCGCTACGGCGCCCGACGTCCTTCAAACCCCCGTTGACCGGGACACGCGCATGAGCTCCGAACTGAAGTCGCAGGGCGAAGAAGCCCTCGACTCACAGGCAACTACAGCGGCCAGCCCGGTTGCTACGCATAGTGAGGACGGCCCGCGACACCGCCGGAAGGTCTTCGGCCTTCCCATCGGAAGCTCCCATGCGTCCGACTCTGGCGCGCCAGAAGAGAGCGAGGAGTCGAAGCGTCCAAAGGGTGACTTTACCTTCAAGAACCAGCTCCAGCGGACGCTCTTCTGCAGCCCCATCAACTTGTTATTACTAGCTGCTCCTGCTGGGATCGTGCTCTGGCTTCTCAAAATACCAGGTCCCGCCGTTTTCATCGTCAATTTCATCGCAATTATCCCCCTCGCTACGCTTCTCAGTGATGCAACAGAGCAGGTTGCGCTTCGTACAGGCGAGACCATCGGTGGGCTGATCAACGCCACTTTTGGGTAAGTAATACTCCGTAAACCATCCATTTTGAAAGTTAAACATACTAATATCGAATAGGAATGCCGTCGAGCTTATTGTCGCAATCATAGCTCTCACCCAAAACCAAGTGACAGTCGTGAAGACCTCGCTTATTGGGAGCGTCTTATCCAACCTACTTCTGGTTTTGGGGTTTTGTTTCCTGGCTGGAGGTTTCAACCGCTCAGAGCAGTACTTCAACACAACGGTTGCGCAAACAGCTGCCAGTCTTCTTGCGCTCGCCGTTGCCAGTCTGATCGTGCCCACCATCTTCTCGCACACGCCGGATTTCTATTCCGATGACAACGTCACTGCGCTGAATCCATCCGCTGTCCCCCAATTATCCCACGGTGTCGCCATCATCCTTCTTCTCATTTATTTCTTCTTCCTGTTTTTCCAACTGAAGACGCATAGCGCAATGTTCAACGAAGAAAGCCAGAAGGTTCCCAAGAAAGCCATCTTCAAGCGTCAGGAACTTCCTGAGCGAGCAATTGCTTCGGGAGTGGCACAAGCTGGGGCTATGCATGCCCAACTGCGAGATGAGAATGGTGATGTGAACGTGGCAATGCAAGTTCCCGCTTCGGATGCTGAAGCTGAAGTTGAAGAAGACTCGGAAGAGCCGACATTGCATTTGTTCGTTGCCTTGGCCACCCTCACCATATCCACCGTTATTATAGCTCTGTGCGCCGAAGGCCTGGTCAGCGGTATTGAGCCCATCTCATCTGTTGTCAGCGAGGAATTCATCGGCCTTATCCTTGTCCCCATCGTGGGAAACGCATGTGAGCACGCGACTGCCGTCACAGTCGCCATGAAGGACAAAATGGATCTGGCGATAGGTGTGGCTATCGGATCCTCGATGCAGGTTGCACTCTTTCTCATCCCGCTGCTGGTAATCATCGGCTGGGGCGTTGGCAACAACGAGATGACGCTGGCCTTTGATACTTTCCAAATAGTCACCCTCTTCGTTGCCGTGCTGCTCGTCAATTACCTGATTGGCGACGGAAAGAGTCACTGGCTGGAAGGCGTCCAGCTAATCGCCCTCTACGTGATCATTGCGGTCTGCGCATTTTACTACCCCAACGGCACCGGTGTTGCCACTGCGGAGGCTGTAGCTGCGTTGCAGGGGTAAAGCAGCCGGACCCCTTCGATGTCCACACCCTCACTAATTCCGATTCACCGTATATTAACTTCACCAGACATTGTTTAATCAGATGTCATTTGACGTTATGACACAGGCAGCTAGTGGCACCCGACGGGTACTCAGCATAGATAGCCACGCCAAATAAAAGGAATCTGTCAATCGACCCTCCGAACAAGGCGAAGAACGGAGTCTGGGTGTTTCAGGCGTTCTCATGCGTTCAAGTTTCTTTCACCTTTGTTCACAGCCACGAGCTGACAGGGTAATCTCAAACTAGAGCAGAAGCTCACGCTTTTTTTCTCTCTCGTCTTTCTCTCTCACTTCCGCGCGGGTTTCTGCTTCCGCGATGAGATTTCTGTTGCCTTTTGTCTTGTCTTTGCCTCACTTTCCCCCATTATGTTGGGTCATCTGGGTAGATAAACACGCAGACGCGAGTTCTGCCTTGATTGTGGGAGAATACAAAAAGAGATACCCCCCCTTGTTATGATAGCAATTAATATACAAGTTGATAAACGCGCTTTTTTTTCCCAAATGATCTGTGCTGTCATGTGAATAGTACTGTGGAAATAGTGATTCGATAGGATCGGCCGGTGGTGTAGCTTTGCCTTGTTCTGAACTGTAAAAGGTCTATTAGAGGTGACAAGGTACGAGTTTTGGAAGTACGTATTCGATGGAAGTCCGCAGTTGTCATGGAATGGCCATCGTGTGTGTATTCAGTACTTTGTAGAGGGGATAGAGGAGACCCAGTGTCCTCTCACTGTAACTAGTACATACATAGCCTACGTAGGCCGTAGCTGCCTACAGCAGTCCTTTTTTCTTTTTTTTTAAAACACAATACGGTGCAATGACGCACGTCGGGACGAGGGTTGGCGTGGACACGAGATGAGACGCCCACTCAGCTTGGGGGGGGTCGCGGCACGAAAGCGCCGGGCGACGGGGCCAATCGTTGTGCTGTTTGTTGTTGCGTATCTATTTGCCGAAGCGGCTGCTGGCATGCATTTCATGCGCGCATATATGTACGTATATATGTGTGTATATGGCTCGGGAAATCGGGGGTGGCCGTTTCTAATCAACACTCTATGTCCCTATTAAAGCAGTGCGAGAGGTGCGATAGGATGGCGTAAAAGGGGGTATCGCTACCTAACTCTCTCCGGTATACTTTGGAGGCTTCTTTCCTGAATGAGGCATCCACGCTTAGAATTTCGTTGATATAATGCGATATGATGATGTCCTTCTAGACCGATCGATTTCCCATGTGCAATTGTTATTCCTGTCTGTTTAGCTCTTGGGACGCGTCGATATAGGCCTGCTCCCGGGCAGCTGTCGTGGGTGTCACATGTACACAAGCTGAGAAAGCTGAAGTGACATATTGCAGGTAGTCGAATATGCTTAAGCGAAAGTCTTGGGCCTAGATGTGAGGATCTTAGACATAGAACCTAGAAAGGAAGTTCCTAGCGAAGAAGCGAATGTCGGGATGGAAGTCGTATAGTGTGCGATGCTGGTTCTAACGATTGTACAATCTTCCACAACCGAGGCGATAAACGATCGAAACTAGGCTCCCTCTTCAGAACCACGCTCCGTACTCCATTCGAAGAGTCGGATTGCCATCACCGTTCAATACAAAAAAGGCTACGTCAATCCATTAACTAGCCACATTTAAGCGGTGGTGCCCTCCAGATCCTCAGCATTGCTTTTCTCCCATGGATACAGCTCCTCGACTTGGCGGATCAGGGCTGCATGCTGGGGGCTCCTAGGCTTAATTGTCGCCTTAAATGGTTCCACCCGTAGGACAATACCAGGTGTAAACTTCGCGGCCTCTTCGATTTCCCGACCACTCTCATCTAGGCCCTTCCCGATATTAAAAACTGCCAGACTTTGGGCAATGGTTAGCCAAGTGGATGTGACGGCGAGATGACGACCGGGGCAAATACGACGCCCATAACCGAAAATATGCTGTGTCGGATCGGGATCAGGGTTCGGGCCAAGATAGCGTGATGGATTGAACTCCGACGGGTTGGAATAGACTGCTGGATCGTGAGTAAACCACCACACATTAGGTACCACTGTCGTCCCTTGTGGAATATAGTACCCTTCGACGAAGTCGTCAGCTTCTGCGGCATGGGGGACTCCCAGCGGGACTATTGGCTGCCACCTATGGGTTTCCGTTACTATAGCGCTAACATATGGGAGTTTCTCCCTGTCGCTGTATACAGGGAGTCGGTCAGTCCCGATAACACGATCGATCTCCTCTTGAGCTTTACGCTGGATGTCGGGAGCGAGAACCATCTGGTAGAAGAACACGGATAGCGTGTTAACGGTCTAGTTCATGGGTCAGTGCTCTCCTCATCCTAAATTGGTAGATTTAGAAAGGGAATTTTTAACCTACAGTGTCAGCACCGCCGAAATACGTACTCGCCTGTTGTAATTGTCGTTAGCTCTGTGGCTCACCACCGAACAGCAAGGTATGACTACAAGAGAGTTATTGATAAGAGGGTAATGATGCGGTGAAACTCACAGCAGCCGACCTAAGACCGTCTTCGAGCTCCGCTGATATTGGCTCGCTTCTATTATCGTAAAAGTCTGAGGCCATAGATGCTTCGAAGTTACGGCCAGCTTGTTGTTTTCGGGTGAACTGCAGCGGCTTCTCCACGGCCGCTGTTACGGTGGCTCGCCACCTTTTGCCAGTTTTCTTCCATCCAGCACCAGGCATCCACTCAGGAGTGTATAGTACTGAGTAGGTTTAGCTTCCGACTTCTTGTAACGTCCCCGTAGCTGTACTATATCAAACAGGCCAAAGAGATTACTCACAAGTAGGAATAGTATCTACGAACCATGCACCCAGGGGAATAGCTGCCGAAAAAATGGCCATAGCCTCGTTGACAAGTTGGATCAACGGGTCAGGCTTGTGAGGCTCTACTGTATATCCATACACTATCTTGAGGATGATGGCACTGGCCTCACTGCCAAACATTAGCGTATATCACATTACATAGCGGCGCGCAGCGTCTTACGTACAGCCTCAAGTGGTCCATGAATAATTCCGGCTTTTGCAAGACGCGGAAGAGAAACCTATGCACTTCCTTCTCCTGGACATGTAGGTACCGATTCGCGAGCTTTGGGGTGCCCATTGTTACATGCATGAACTTTCTGCTCAACCGAAGCTTGCTGTTGTACGGGGTCACACCAGCAACGGCGTCCAGGCCGCAACTTGAGATAGCTAAGCCCCTAAACAGATCTTTTAAGGGGGCGGGGGGGCAAGCACTTACAATTCGGCAAACGTCAGCTTCGGCCGTGTCGAGTACTTCGATGATCTTTTTTCGAATAGTTCATAAGCTAGCTCTGGCGAATGCAATATTACTAGAGTTTTTCCTAATAACGTTACAGAGCTGATCGGTCCTACCGCCCGCCATAAGAGTTATTAGCTCTAATCGGCATGGCATAGAGAACTCTCGGCATACATACCGTAGATATCTTTATGCTTCAACCAATGCTCCCACTCTGGCTGACCTGGGCTGGGGAAATCGGCGATGTTGCCCAAGAGAGGTACTTTAAACTCCAGTCTTAGTCGTGGTCGCATTGAGCAAATTCGATGCAGGCATATGGGGGCATTCGAAATGCGTAGCTCTCGTTTGAGCGAGCGTACTGATACATGAGAGAGCCCGTTTCGTGGGCGAAAAGAACTTGAAACACTACGTACGTCCTTTGGGTCCGGGGGGCAGAGGTCCTGGCTTCCTTTTCACAAGGACAAGGAAAATCTTGACGCCAATAACCATCGTAGTAGCCACGAGGAGGCTGTTAACTAGATGGTTGAGAATAGACATGATGTAAGAATCCAGTTACGGGGATCAAAATACTCGGTGCTATGTCACAAATTCGACCAGACCGGAAAGGTAAAGGGGGGTCGTTGATTGGAAGAGTGGATTTATGAACTCTCGTGGCGCTCTATAATCAACTCGTCAAGAAACTGTACAAGCTTTATCTACCGTCAGAGCTCGACGTAGTGGCGTTAGCCAACAGGGAACTTGAAGTCTCGTGGACGGTTTGAAATCCCGATCTCGATATTATAATGACGTGAGATCGAGTCACGCGTAGGAGAAGGTGGGGGTAGTATTGCAGTCGTATAGCATGTATCATTAGTGGTAGAGCTGGCGCTGTATACCCTCGGGTGCCTGAAGCGCAGTATCGTCTAACACACATGCAGAATCAAAGCTCGTCACAAGATCCACAACCAACGGCACACCACAACATGGCATATATTGCATCACTGCTTCTTATTATGAGCATGGATTGACGTGGCTAGGGGATGGCAGTGCTATTTTAACAACCTTGTTACCCGTCACCCATCATTGGCACGACTAGCGGGACAATATTATGGCCTCAGATTCCTAGTTGTTGTGACCATAGATGAAAGCATGGCAAGAGACCTAAGCCGCCGTCTGTAGTTTCCGAACTTGGCGCTTCACGCGATTTCGAGGTTCTATCTAGATTCTTCAACTTGAAGCACCCTATGCCAGTCGTGTCGCTGAAATCGTCGTCCTGTCATGCTAAGGAAGAAGTAACTGGACTCTCACGACCCCGCTCGCTTCTGACCATGGAGACTCGGGTGTAACCCCAGATGGGCGGCATTGCGGAAAGGCAAAAAGAAACAGTAGAGTTGGAGCTGCGATATCCGCGCTCGCTCGTTATAGGCCTGTCACAAGGGTCCTCAAGCGTCACTGGCTGCTTTTGTCCTCCTGTAGTTGGCCTCACCAGATTGATTACTGGTATCAGAGATCGGGATATGCAGTCGTCTATACAGGCGGCATGATCGACGAACCTGCGAAAGATAAGTTCTTGGGTACATATTGCGAGGTCAGGGTAGCACCTACATGTCAAGCGCAACCTTATGACAACATCTGCCGCGCTTCAAGCCCCGCCGGCGTCTCATTATCTCACCCAGTATCACAGCTAACTCCTTGAAATTGACGCATTGGTGTGGAGCTGGAATTTATTCTCTGGGTCGGAGAGCTACGTGCAATGTGTGGTCATCGAGGCAAAATGAAACCAACCGATAGGTTTCACAAACGTTGCGGTGTAAATGACGGGTGGCGTCCCCGTATACATACATACATACATCTTGACGCTTTATGGTTGCCTCAGATAGGTTAGGTCAGGTGGCCTTTACTAGGAAAACAGCTAGCTTCACTGCAAGCGAATGCGGTAAGCTCATACAGCTATTCTTATTGTTATTAGTTACCCCACTAACGGTAGATGCCGAGAAATAAAAAAGTTTGATCTCCTAGTTAAAATGGAAAAAGTACTGGACCTATAGAGGTACAGCTCCTAATTTGCGGTGAGTGTGGATCGAACACACGGCCTTCAGATTAATGAATGAAGTTAAGGGCTTCAGTCTGACGCTCTCCCAGCTGAGCTATCCCCGCTGATGAAGAAGTATGTCTTTTATTGAAGTTTGTGGAACCAACTACTGAGCTCCGTCTCGGATACCGGCGAGGCACAAACATAAATCAGGCATGGTGCTAATAGTCTGGCACAAGTTTCCCCCCAATTCCTTTGCTGAGGGTTGCGCAGCTAGGATAAGATGACCAAGGACGGGATGGTAGTCAGCTGGTTCGGCGTGGTATTGTCCTGCGCGGGGATCCGTGGTGTCAAATTCTCTGACCGGTGGTGGTTGGTTTCTTGGTCATTCGATGACTTGGGCTCCCGGGTATGAGCGGGTTGCCATCTTCCTGTTGGGTTTTCCGTAAGCTGTAGGCACTGTCCAGGGCTCTTGTCGTCGCTCAACGAGGTGCTAATCTTAGGATTTCTGGTCTCTGTTGGTCCCAGCCGTAATTACTGCGGAGAGCCGTGTCCCCTCCTCCCCTCACTCTATCATCTCTCCATGCCAGACTATGTGCCGCTTAGTACGGTTGTATGCTGGTCACAGCATAACTAGGACCCCGGGTGGATGACTCGTAGCACTATAAGAAGGCCCAGGAGCTAGCTGTCAGGGCAGTCAACTATATATCCCTGGAATGGTCTCGGCTAAGCGGCCGGGGGCGTCCGTTTCCCGCCCGCAACATCTCCATTACCGTCGATCGCCTTGATCTCGACGCTGATGTCGCGATCAAAATGCTTCTTCTCCAGACTCCACCACAGCCGCCATCCAGCCCCCACGACAATGGTGAGAGGGACCGCCAGCGCCCAGTACACCCAGAACAGGTCCGACACGACCTTGCCGTCGCCCTGCCAGTTGAAGAGGCCGGTGCTGAAGATGGTTGCCACGAATGTGCCGGGCAGGAATAGTGTGGTGAGGAACGCGAGCGTCTTCATCGCTGCGCTGTCGCGGCTCGCTGCGGCGGCCATCTTGGCGTTGAGGCGGTTGTCGACTTGGGAGATGACGCTGTAAAGCTAGTTATAACCGCCAGTGTCAGCATGACCTAAAATTCAATATTGGTCTTGCAGGGCGGCTTACGACGTTCATGTCCACTTGGCTATTCTCCTTCATCCCGGTGTTGTGCCTCTGGATGCTCTCCGCCAGCGAGGCCAAGTACTGAATCCTTGCACGCATCTTTGTATCTTTCAACTTCCTGTCCAGGCTCTCCATCTCGGCGAGGACCTCCTGCAGGAGCCGCAGACACGAGCACTCCCAATCCGCCACTGCGCAGAACCACGTGACGTCGAAGGCCAGGCCGCTCATCTCGACCGTAAGCTCCCGCAGACTTATCTTGGCCTGCTGGACCGGCAGCTCCGTGGCGATGTGACGGGCATGCGTACCAAAGAGCCGGCCCGCGCGCATCGTGCCCAGCTGGTTCTGTACGTTCGTATGCTTGTTGGCGAGCACGACGGTGCAGAAGTAGTCCGCCCTCAGCAGGTGGTGCTGGAGGAGCGTGACCGGGAGGAAGAGCGGGTGCGCCCATGAGCGGTGGGCGGCGACTTGGATGTGCTCGAACAGCTCGGCGCCGGCTTTCTTGCTCCACATCGCGAAGTCGTCCCCGTGCTGCGTCACGCCCGTGCCGTGGAGGATGCCGGTGCAGAGACCGGTGGCGAAGTCGTAAGAGAAGGCGAGCCCGTAATTGCCCACTTGGAATTTCTGATGTGCCTTCATAATCATGCTCAGGCGTCGCGGGACACCGGCCTCTTCGTCAACGTCCAAGACGTGCGTAGACATGCCGCATTCATTGGATAGAGCGAGGAGCGTGTTCTCGGGGAGGTTAAATTGTTTCTCGATAGCTAAGAAAGTCTCCTTGTTGACAGGAAAGCTCGGAGGCTGGTAGTACAAACGCTCGAGAATCAGAAGCCTTATACCCCCTCGGAATTTGGGGCTTGCCTTGAGACGATTCAGGGCTGCATAGTCTCTGCTTTGGGTTACCCAGTTGAGAATCTCATCTCCAACAAGCCTGCCGTACCGACAAACATCATCTGGGCCATTTGTGCCATCCTGTAGACCTCTGTCAGCAGATCACATCTACGCGGGGTATTTTTATGTTGGAATGGTCGTAATTACTGCATGGAAGCTCAACGCCTCGATGTACTCGGCGCTCTCCGTGCCTGTGACATTCCATTCTTGATTGTCAATGGTAGGGCGCAACGGTATCGTTGCATTTCTGTGATAGTTGAGGCGCGCGTATGAGAGCATCTTACCGTTGCTTCCCAGGAGAAGGTATCTCCATTCTGCCGTTCCCCGCAAGTAGCAGGTGAGGCTGAATTGGGCTCGAATCCAGGGGCTTGCTTGAAAGCTGCCTAGCCAAGAAGACAGCTGAACTTCGGCTGTGAATTGACCGGGGCCTTACCCACATCCCCTTACAGGACATGCAGTAACACTCTGGTTTTTATTTAACTACAGAGGAATATGAAACTATCTAACTTAAGTGAATAGAGAGAAATGAAATTATTATCGTCTTCTGCGTAATACCTCCTCGCCTTAACATACACCCAGATCTCTTGGCACCTAAAGTTACGCCCGATATATCCAATCGTCTTGCCTTAAACACATTTGCGAGAGTAGCCACCTTGCGGAGGATTGGTGGTGCACAAATCAATTGTAAGTTGGCCGAGCACTATTGCCACAAAAGGAATAGCAGGGTCTTCGTAATGCCATGCGGTAGAAAGTGAAGAAGTGGAAAGTCCCTTTAAACTACCTAAGACATCTACAACTCAGTCATTACAACACCGGCTAGGTCATTGGTGTAGTTGATACCTACTTATATTACACGGAAGCAACTAGCTCGGCACGATATCGATAGCTCGTAGCTATTTCTCAGCTACTTACTATAGTAGCTCGGGGCATCGGATTCAAGGGGTTTTCCCTCCTTGTTTGGTCTCGTCGCCGATTATCGGCTCTTAGAACTTAACCGCTACTGGATGGGCGGGTGGGACATATGCTAACATGTTATTCATTGACAATAGACTTGTTAACTTGCCAAACTGGTTGCCCTTCCCATTTAGGGTAAGATATCCTTGATATTTGCTCGAGATACGTAGGTAGAAGCAAAGAAACTGCATTGTACTTCACTCCATGCTCGGGTACAGATTATGAGGAGACACGGTGACTCATCGCCGTGGTATGCGGCTGAAGAATAGAGACGCTTACCACAGGCCGCCAGCCAACGTTAATCTCAGCAAGATGACCTACCTACCTAGGCAGGTGGGCTCATTCCAGGACCGAGCACGAAAGCGCTGAAGCTGCCGGAACAAGCTTAGGCCCCTGTGAATTCATACCGAAGCCGAAGCCGAGGCCGGCCCTCTTATATATGATATAAACCCAGGCTACGGCGCGACCGGTTGAATGCGACCTACACGACGACAGCAGGGGATATGTCAGATTGGATTGTTTGACAAGCGGAAGTCAGTCCAATGCACATTATAGGTTACACCGCCGCGACCTATACTTATGCTTCTCCCGGATCTAATGACAAGTCGCCCCATGAGTGTTACACGCAGCACTGTCCACGCCGACCTGCGCTCGATGAGTATATTATACGACCGTCATGACGCGACTCTAGTCGACAAGCAAGTCGAACGTCGGGGATTAGAGCATGCTGGTATGTACCGGTATTTTTCTAGCTTGTTGGTCAATGCTGTCATGGATTTCGTTTGCATCCCCGATATTTCTCCACTGCAAGTGCGGCAAAAACAGATTTGATTAATTAGTTTATATATATTGTTCTCGCTTTATGGTATCTCTAGCATAACTGACTATTCAAAACATGGGTCTAATTCACCAGAATATGGTGCCCTTGTTCACTTCTCTACACACCGGGGATCAAGCGTGGGCGTGTCTATGTTACGCAGTGGCTCCTACGCCTTCTTGTCACCAGCAACGACCTGCTTCTCGGTCTGAGCAGCCTGGACGCTCTCCTCATCGCTGAGGTCGGCCGGGGCCTTCATGTTGGACATGTCCGTGTTCAGGACGAATTCCTCCTCGTCGAGCTTGTGGAAGCAGAACCAGAAGACGACAGTCAGAACACCACCGGCGATGGTGGGGCCGAAGAAGACCCAGACGAGGTTGGGGTCCTTGATGGCCGGGGCGGCAGCCAGACCAAGAATGGCGGCGATGGCACTGTTGAACAGGTTCAGGGACGCCACGAGACCCTTCATGTTCTTGGGGGCCATGGCATAGGCGATACCGTACAGCGACACGTTGACGAACACCTCGGAGATGGCGCCGATGATGACGGGGATGGCGTACAGACCATAGGGGATGGGAGACAGCGCTGGCTCGCCTGGCGCTACGAGCTCAGTACAGGTCGAGGCGTTGTAGCCGCAAGGCGAGGTCTGGTACACATAGTACTGAAGGAGACCATAGCCGATTGATCCAACGGTGCCGAGCGCGAAGCCAAATGTGATACGGGAAATGGACCCCCACTTGATTCCCCTCTTTCGCAGGAATGGATAGACAATGTGGTTCATGATGGGGACCACTGTACGGCTTGGTTAGTCACGATCTCTTCTTGGGCGAGCTCTCCGACTCCAACAGGCCGGCTGTATCGGGATACGAAAAGAACAGGGCACTTACAGACAACGATACTGACCGAGTTCAGGTTATCGAACAGATCGTTAGGCAGACCCTTGGTGTCCAGAGCAGCAGTAAGGGCGTTGGCGGCAGCACCCAGGCCGTAGTCATTGACCTGCCAGATGGGGGCGAACAGGAAGATGGCGCAGGCCTGGAAGGTACGCTTCACGTCGTGGACGAAGACATCATCGTACGGGTACTCTTTGGTGCTGCCGGCGGCGTGTCGCACGCTGGGCTTGCCAATGTCCCAGAAGCCAGACCGGCCGATCTTCTTGAGGCCGCCGTTGGCGAAGATGTCACCCAGAACCCTGAACACGTTGCCCAGGTCGGAGCCTCCGGGGGGCTGCTTGATCAGGCGCGGGTTGAGATACCACAGCAGCGGCGGCAGCATCAGATACAGGATGGTAGGGATCAGATAGGCGGCCCAGTAGCCGACAATCTTGGCCAGATAGGTCGTGGGGATGCCGAAGACAGCACCGATGTTGATGAGGAGGTAAAACCACAACATGACGCTGTTGATGGACTCCTCGGGGTCGACAATGACCTTCTCGCCCTTGGAATCCGTGATGACGTGCGCCTTTCTGTGGGGGCTCTGGTCGATCAGGGTGGGGGAGATGTTGGGCTTGAACTGGGCCGCGCCGATGGCGAGGAGGTACAGGGAGAAGGCAAAGGGGCCGAATGCCTTGCCGGACTGGAGGACGGAAGGGAGGGCGGAGATGATCATGATGACGTGGGCGACGCCGCAGATGGCCACGCCCTGGCAGATCATGCGGAAGCGACCGTACTTGGTGTCGGCGAGCCAGCCGAAGAAGACGGGGAGCGCGTACGCCAGGAACTTGAACGACTCGGTGACGGCCGAGGCCACGGCCGAGCCCTTGCCCAGCGCACCGGCGGTGAAGTCGCTGCCGGGGTACGTCGCGCCGGTGCCGGGGCCGTTGGGCGGCATGGGGAGGGGGGCGCGGATGAAGTTCTTGTATACCTGGTTGCAGCCGTAGTAGGACGCCCGCTCGGCGAACTCGACGGCGCATAGCCAGTAGGTGGTCGAAGGCATCTTGCCGGCGACGCGGCGCAGCGTGGCCTTCTCCTCCTCGGTGGGAAGGACGAGGCCTTGCCAGATCTCGTGGCCCTCGGCGTCGTATGTCACCTCGTCGTCTCCGCCATCTGACGACCCACCGGTGACCTTCGCGGCCGGGACCTTGTCATCGACTGAGGCCCGGACCGCGCTCACCGGAGCGGCGACGGTCGCAATCGTGGTTTGCGTGTCTGGTGATACCGCGTTGTTAACGACGACTCGATCAACAGCAAGGAGACCAGATGGTCACGGCCTACTTACCCGCCATGGTAAAGATGATACCGTTGTCTCAAGCCGGGAATTGGACTACAGGATAGGGGCCTTTGGCTCGCCAATGGATGAGACGACCTGCACTGAGAAGAGTCGAGTGAGGAGGACACGCACCCGGTGCAACACGACGCTGCCGGTTATATATGTCTGTATGCACGCATACTGCGTTGGTACTGGCATACCCGCTGCACGGTGGCACCTACGGTAGGACTACGTCCCCCCCTCCCCCCGGTGTGGACGGCGGCTCGCCACTCTCTCGAGTCTATACTAGGTTTGGGAGCTTATCGGTTGCCGAGAAAGGTTGGCAAACAGCGTCCTTCCTCCTCCAGACTGGACCGAGGACACACCGGTGGAGCGCCAACAACCTCACTTACATTGACTATGGGATGGCTGGCAAGCCCTCGCGCTCCTCGCCCAGTCCCAATGGGGGCAGTATCCCGGTGCGGCGGGCTTTTCCCAGCTCCCAGCACGCGGTCGTTGGGCGGCCCTGGCATGGTGCAGCCATCACGATGCGGCATCATGATAGTGGACAAGACTGGGGAAGGGTTTTCCGCCAAGGTCTGGGCTGGCGTTCGGGTCTGGGCCGAAGCGGGGGTGTATGCTATTCCATACATGTTCGCACATGTTCTTCGCCTCGACACCTTCACCACATCTCCAGACCCTACAGATCCCGGCTGATCTGGCCCAATCGCGGTGGGCAGCTTGTTCAGCCCGACGTTTCTCTCTGCCGCAAACCCAGCTCCCATGCAGGCGATGCTGCGAATCAATGCCCGTCCCGACCAAGCGTCGGCGGTGCTACGACATGACTGCTGATAGCCATAGAGATAGGCTTTCGCCACGGTCCTGAGGCCCTGGGCGCAATCTTCCTCGCCCAGCCAGCCCAGACTTTTGGCTGCCAATACGACCGCCTTGGCTGTCTCGGCATGGCGGGCTCAGTTCCTTCAGCTTTCTGGGCACAGCGAACACGCACAGGATATCCTTCCGCTTTAGGCAGGTGGTTTTCCGTTCCGCCCAACGATAAGATAGTAGTCGAGGAGCGCCAGGCCGTTTAATATCGTCGCCTGCGCTAGTAGGGGCGACAGGATTCCACCAGCATTGGCGCCGCTCCGGGAACGAGTCGTCTTGTCAGAGCTTGATAACGCCATCACGAGAAAGTTGCGCCGCACTTACGCGAGAACCCTACGCTGCCAAGCCGAGCCCAGAAGCGCCATTCCGCGTGGTAGCTTTCTAGAAGCTCTTGTGTCTTGCCTATCCGAGGCTAATAACTCAACGGTAAGTGCTTGGTAAGTATGTACATATGTACTTAAGGTATGTGAAAGTTGTGTCTTGCCAAATCATCAAGTGCGATATATCATATAAGTGGTTGACTTGGTCATCTTCAGGACTATAACATTTGTATGATGGATCGCAACTTTCCACCCTGGTCGACAATGAGTTAGTCGACAATGACACCACCACATCTCGTCGGTGTTTCTGCCACCGCTCATGTGACTAGTGTAACCTACAGAGCCTCGATCCGGATAGACCCTTGTCCTGTTCGGGGTACCATTTCATCCAACATGAAAGTCTAGCTCGTGACCGATCGTGTCTCGCCTATCGTTCATTGGGCTATTGCTTACTTCGAGTCGGTCTAATTCTTGTTAGCTGGACGCTTGACGAGGCTGGTATGTCCCTAGGGGGTCGCCCGAGTTGCCAAAACGACCCGACGGTTCAACGAGATGCACATTACCCCAGTCTAGACGAGATTCATATTGGACCAATGGGGCTCAACGTGAGTCGGGCTTATGGTCTTACATAATTCAGAAGGATCTGGCATGCCCAAGGGTGCACGCAGGTTTGTTTCGGGTAAGATTGAATAGAAATACTAGACTAGTACACCTAACTACTCATAAATTGCTCTACTGAGAATTAGCCTAGTAGCTGCGATTTCCCACAAGCCATCTCCAGCTAGATAGATGCTTGATCCTGTAGATATTAACCGGCTAATTGACCACAGTGTTCCTTCGTTACCCGTGAGTCGCAATCGGATATTAGAGTTGTTACTTACCTAACACTAGGATAATCACGTTACGCTTTGTTTCGGGTTTTGTGTATGTAGGTCTCAACCAAATTGAGCAAAACCAACATTATTCACAGCATCATGATTCGCCCAGATCAAATATCTAGTGTCTGGGCAGCATAGCTAAGCGCTCCAACCGAGTCAGGAGGCAAACTCCAGAACGCCTGCTAACCTATGCTAGTGTTCCTTTACAAGCAGGTACGTATGTACAGTAAAATAGACATGCGATTTGTACTGTATGGCGCGATGTAACAGCCCTTCATGTTATACAGCCAGGGTCGTATTTGGTGCTGTCGTTTACCAGCGGCCCGGTACGCTTATGTTCGCTGTCCTGCTATGGTAGCTTGGGTGGAATGGTGCCATGTTGGCGGAATACATCTTCTGCCTATCTCCTCGAGAGCCAACCCCAGATTGCCGGATTAGGCAGGTCAGAAGCCAAAAATATCAACCCCTTAGATGTGAATCGTCCAGGCACGTGCTGAGAACCTGATATCGTGTTACCAACTTGTTGGGTTTGGAGCCAGATACAATGTACTTTCGCTGTGCCTCACTAGGCTCACCCAATTTCAACACTTCTGCATGTTAGTCTGAAGGAATAGTCTAGTCCATTTCGCCAAGACCACATTTCTTCGGCGTAATCGAATTCATCGCCAAGGCTCTGGGAGCCAACTATTATCTAACAACAATAATTCATGAGTGATGTATGGGGGAGTGGACATTGTCGTGCCGTCTTAGGTGTTGGCCGGCGTGGACGCCTTCCGGGGAGGCATTCTTCATATGCTTCCACCGCCTTATCGTTTTACTCGTGCCTCGTCTTTAGTACGTAAATATATAGCAGGAAACTCCAGGCTGATAAATCATCTCGTACTTGGCCGTAAGAGGGTGAGCATTTCGAAAGATAATTAGTTTTATAGCATCTCACGGCAAGACTAGCCAAAGTGCAAAAAGAAGAGTATTGAGAGCATAGCCTAGACGGAGGTGATATAGAAAGAGCAGAGTATTCGAAACTCTACGGAAGCTCAACTTCTGCTTAGAAGACAAATGAGGAAAAAGGCACTTTGATTCTTCGTCTCACAGCCACAAACACAGGCAATCACCATGAAGTCGGTGCTCGAGAAGCGTTTGTTGTAATAGTGCCTGCACTAATCCCCCCTTAATCTCCAAGCTCCGACATAGATGCTACAGCCTGAAGCCATCAGTCTCAGAGAATTGATATTGCTAGTCTCGTCCGTATGGGGTCGTAACCACTCTTCTAACCTCGCTTTTCAGTAGATCAAACATCCTACTAAATAAATGCATTCTATTACACTATCGTTTACACTCACCTAGCCCCCTACATTACAGCTAACAGCAAAGTTACTGCGATATTGGGAGGCATACTAAAGCTAGTCAGGATTATGCAGCATCCTTCCAAATCCGTTACCCCAATTCACGAGCGTGTCACGTTCCAAGCAGGTTGGAAGACATGACCCACGAAGGACATCGACTCAGCTCGAATGAGAAGGACAAGCAGGATTCCGCCGTTTAAGTATTCCGATGCCTAGGTATTTCGGTATGTAGACATTGGTGGCTGTTCACCCAGTGATTTGAGCAAAAGAGGAGGAGAGAGACGAGCATACGTGTACGGGAACGCCGACCCAGCCGTGCCCTATTACATGACAACCTATCTTGCATGTCTCAGAACGGACATGCTAACTTTATGTATAGTTGCCATCTTGGTCACTAACGACGCATTCCATTATCTAAGCCTTCTTGTGCTCAGGACAACGCTGATGCTGAGCATACGATTAACCTAAACATCTACTACTATAAACACGCCTTCTATGTCATAAGGTATGCAAAGCGAAAGTATTTAATATGAAGACAAGGTTAGTTAGACAGGGGTTCTTCGTCTACTCACAGAACCAAGAGCCCGAGCATCCCCAACTTTAAAGGCAGGCGGATTCACACATATTCGTATCAAATTTCCACGGTTACTAGCCTTCTAGTAAGGCAATGTAGTGTGAGTGGATTTTTGACGCATTAAGCAATGCATCCACTTGGCTGCACACCGGCAAGAGCAGAGTGTCGTCAAATTGTGAAATACCCAAGTGTGTTCTGTCAGTTGAGTGTTCGCAGCGTGGCCGGGGAAGGGGTAAGTTGTAGGAGCTAAGAAAACCATTCTCTTCACCATCCTGTACAAAAGCCGCACTACGAAAATCTCGATTGCAATTCATCAGAAATAGGGATCCGCAATTGCCAGCCGCTTTCATGCCTACAGCCAGTCTCACGCCCTCAACCGACCAAGTACTTACGGTGCCTCGGATGTAGGATGCGGTCTGCTTGCTACTCTAGGCAATTATTAACTGCAGTACACTGTCAAAATGAAAATTCAAGTTCTATTTTCTCTCGTGACGGGTGTTTCTTATGGCATCTATCAAGCATCACAGAGCGCAAGAAGAGGCGCAAAAGATAAGCAGCTTTGAAAACAAATTGGTATAAGCAATTAGGAGCCTTTTCAAATCTATATATCCCCCTATACCAGACGCCTGATCTTAATCCGAGAATAAAACTTCGGGCCCCCTATAAGGAGGACGCGTTTTAGCCATCACTATACCATAAAGCGCCCCTGAAAACTGAAACCATGCACACGACGAAGAACTCCCTCAACATGGCTTCGTCGTAAGCTCTATGACTCTTGCAATTAGTATTAAATATGTCTCCCCGTCATATAAGCAGATTGACCATGTGTTCGGGCCACGAGCCCCAGAGGAGTGGTCTGTCCCCGAGACGCGCCGAGACAGGAGCCAGGATGCGCAGCCGGCGCCGTTTCTCGTCGACGTCGGCCACGTACACAAAGCCCATGACGTTGGCGTCGCGTATGCTGTCCGCGGCGTCGTGCACTGAGGCGCATACTACGGCCAACACGCAGTTCTGCATCATCATCGACGGCTCGGCCCTCTCGAGCATGTCTGTGTGTACATCCCCTTCATCGTATGTAATTCCACTGCCGTCCGTAGATGCAGATGGTGCTACAAAAGGGGGCTTGTTAGTTGTGTTTCAAAGTATGGTTCTCTTCTCTTCGCATTGGAGCGCAGAAGAATGGAAACGGATGCATATAGATGGATATACCCTCGGCCGCATGGATACGGAGAAAGTAAAGTAATAAGACTTACCCTCGTTGATCCGCCATACCGATACGGCAGCAAAGTCCACCTGCTGTGTAAATGGGCTGAGGGTCAACTTGGCGTTTCCAAAAAAGTAGTCCTTAATTGCTGATTCGCGGACGGACTGCATGAAGGCTTCATCGCGCTCCATGACACCGCCAGACTTATCCAAGCCGACGACGGTGACTGTCTCCCCGACGCTTGTTGTCTGCCCGGCAAATCGCTTCTGCATCTCGCTGCCCACACGCTCAGACCCGAGTACAATGATGATATTGACCGAGAACTCGGAGACGATGTGCGCGACGAAGTCGTAGTACGCAGCCGCCCTGGCGCCGCTGGGCACGCCGCCAGTATCGATCAGCATGCCGGCGCTCTTGACATCGACGTCCTCGGCGAGCCTCGACGTCGCCGCCACGGCGAGGCGGCCGAGCAGCCGCTTGAACAGCTTCGGGTTGTCGTCCGACTGCGGCAGCCCGTAGTAGTAGGCCAGCGGCAGCTTGATGGGCGTCGCGCTCGCGCCGCTGCTCGGCAGGCTGCCCCAGTCGGTGGTGATGTCGATGAGGGTGGCGAAGACGGCGGCGCTCAGGGTCCCGGGCAGCGTGAGCATGCCCTCGCGGGGGTCCGTGTTCACGACGAGCGGCTGGCGGGCGGCGCGCGTGGCCCAGGACGTCAGGGTGCGCACGAGGCTCGACTTGCCGGCGTTGGGCGGCCCCACGACGAGCACGCGCGGCCCCATCTGCGCGGTCCTCTGGGCGGCGGCGCGCATGGCCTCGAGCTTGAAGTGCAGGTTCAGGTAGCTGACCATGGGGGTCTCGTCGGCGGTGGGCTCGGACGTGTAGGCATCGTACGAGCCGAACGAGGGCGCCGTGATCTCGAGCGCGCAGCCGTGCCAGGTGTTGATCTTGGACTTGGTGGCGGTGAAGGAGTAGGGCGTGTTGGGGGCGAGCTCGGTGCCATCTTTCTCGGCGGTGCCTGAGACGAGCTTTATGCCCAGGGTCGAGCCGCGCGGCACATCGAAGCGGTATTCCCAGAACGGCTCGAGTGTCTGTCTTGTCGTGGCTGAAGTGGTTGAAGCTGCTGCAGCTGTCGGGGTAACCTATTGCGGTCAGCGGGGGGGATTGTCGCAGGTGGCGGATACATTGCGCGGGAACATACCGTCGGAGTCAAGCTTTCCAAGCCTGGAATCGACATGTTGAATTCATGAAGCTCGAGCTCTGGGTCGAGATTCAGAGTCGTAGCCTCGTAGCTGAGTAACTAAGCTACTCCCTGAGCGGGGTGCTGTAGTGGGGCAGTTGTACCCGTACCAGTACTGCAGGGGGGGTGGTACGGGAACAGCCAGCGATGAGTCGATAACTATTATTTCGCGACCTGCTCTCGTGATTTGCAGATAAAGCTCGAAGCTTAAAGACCCAATGCTTTTGATTCTATCTTCACGGCAGCGAACAGTTGTGGAACACGTATAGCAAGGGACGGGTGCTAGTAAGGGGACAGGTCAGGTGATGTGATTGATGTAATACGGGTTGCCATCATTTATCATTTATCTATGAGTCGAATGGAGCGGGATAGTATGCATCACGTCTCGGCTACGCAGCCCGAGACGCGCATCATGACGGGACTCGCCCAACGAGGCACTCTAGGAGTCAAGCTGTCACCTAGATAGTTATCGAGGAAACTTGCCTCCGACCATATAGCTAACATTGGAGTCCGGCCGCATCCCGCAAACCTAGGTTTTGCCCCCGTATGTGTCGCACTCTAGTCTACGAAGCATCAAAAACGTCAACCGGGTACCATATCTTTTGAACTCTCCCTTCAGCAGTCCTCTTGACTAGCTCAAATAGCCGGACCGAAAATCTCAATCCAGCCTGGCATCGCAAGACTTCCATGTCTGTGAGGGCCACAGCCGATGTTGACCGACGATGGGTGGCTCATCTATAACCAGCTGGGCCCGTCAAGCCTCTGTTCCTATGTATTACTAGCATACTGCTTGTCAATGCTGATGCCTCCCACCTAGCTAAGATGCTGCACTAAAGGAGGCCCTCTGAATCATGGGAAGCTCTTCTGCTATGCCTGGATAGCTGTCATCGAGAACAGCCAAGTTGCGCCCCGGTATTGGTTGCTGAGTCGACCATGATTATCCGGGATGATAGTAGCATCTCTTGAAGCGCCTAGGTCCGCTTGATGTTGGGATCGTCGTCCAAAAAGTAACAGGCGGCTAGCGAAGGAGCTTTGGACGAAGACAGTGCCAAAAGAATCCTAGTAGAAGTAGAAAGGAGGCTCGGTCTCAAGTGCGTCGACTTTGGTATTGGCGGGAGCCCCGACGTATTTGATGACTCCCTAGTTCCGTCATGCTAGTCATTTATAAGTTTTGGAGAACAGCCAGTGTTCAAAAGCTAATACGCCAAAGAGGTTCCCGACGAGCTACATGACTTTATAGCATATTTATATTAGCCGCGTGTACGCATTAAAAGATAACTATTGGAAAGAAGTAAAAACGCTTGCATAAAAGTAAGTAGATAAAGGTTTTCGGAATAGTAAACCATCAAGTTTCCCCTGCCACTGGAGCGATTCTTCCCTTTGTTGATCTGCAGTCCCGTTTTCCCGTTTTCCCGTTTTCTTCTGATGGTCGTGGAACGACATATACGGCCGCGGATGCGACTACATCATCAGCTCTATCCAGTTCCTGCACGGCAGGCCAGTTGATAAAGGTACCTGGGTTAAGGTTAGATCGCGCAGGTATGGGTACTTGTAACCTCAAGTCAGGTGGTTTTATAAAGTGCCAGCGCTCCTGTTTAGGACTCGGGTTTCCGGGCGGTCACTCGCCGCCATTCACCATCCACCGTGCGACTATCCTCACGCCTGTTTCTAGCCAGTCATTCGTCATGAATACTAGGTACACTAGCTTACCGTTAGACCCTACAAGGCCTCGCGCTTTGATACCTCTTGCATGCCGCCAAATTACTTCAGCGCGCCGAAACATGGATATGCTAAGTCGGGTCTCTGAGAGCAAGAGTGAGAAGGGCGCACTCACCATACGCAGGGCATTGTTCAACTAAACTAAGTCAAGGAATGCCCTTTTATTATAGCTTAACTGGGTTTGTTATGTAACTCCGGGTTAAACCCGGTCAAGCCGCCGGAGATTCGGAGTTCTACCGGCCGCGGGGTTGACGGGCAAAGGCAAGAGCAGACATGTGCAGATTTACTACGACCAGCGTATACGTAACGTACTTAATATATATGAGGAACTCATCCCGCACTCGTATCGTACCACTTTCACTCTTACTTCATGCTTCAGTCTCGTCATAACTAATCCTACTACCTAGACACCAGTTGTACCTGACCTGAGTGGCTTCCCATCATGATAAACTGGCAGTGCTGACTGCGCCCCATCAGATATAAAATCTAGACCTTGTTCAACAACCATAAGCCAATACTGGAACTATGAGCAATGAGAACTGTGGCAATGCAAGTTGGAGCACAGCTCAGGCTTTCCTCGAGGGAGGGACTCGACCAGGAACTGGAGATTTTGGGTGATGGGTCCATGCGCCTCATACATATGCAGGTGGTAAACCGTGGCGTTACTCGACCAGTCGTTTCCACTTACACACGGAGACCTGAAAGTGTCGGTGCCTTAACGGCCTAACTATATACCGCACATTCTCTATACGGAATTCTAAGGAGAGAGGCAGATGAATACCTATGTTCATCATTAGTATTAAGCTCTTTATAGGCATTTAGCCATCCTTAGTCGTAGTCATGTCGCGATGGATAACCGGATGGGTAAGACTGCCCATGGAGCAACTCAGCCGCACCGAATTCGGGATCGCTATAAGCGCCGGGAGACATGGTGCTCAAGGAAAATAGGCACAGACGATTCGCTATCGCTTGTGTGTGCAGGTTCATGGCTTGCTTTTGCATCCTACAGGCCCTGGTCGTGGAATGCATTACCGGAGTCCGTAGGCTCCAGCTGAGTACAAAGTACGGGTTGTTATCCCAACATGTCGAAAACTCATTTTTCCCTCTCCCCTTCCACTTTCTCTTCCCTTTTAGCTTCAGGAATTCATTTGTGGAGCTCCTCCATCCTCGTTTCCCTCACGATTGACCCGAACCCTCCCGGCATTCCAGCACACCATGGGCATCATTTCCCGTATCACGGGCAGGGGGAAGGGTGACAGAGGGAACCATGGCGGAACCACCATTATCAACAACTACCAACCAACTGTCTGTATCCCCTCCCCTCCTATAGTATGCCTCATTGCTTAAACTAACGCCTTTTCTAAGCTAGCGGTAGTAGCAGCCGCTCCTGCGCCCCAGTTCCCAGCTTGCCGGAAATGCAGCTCTTCGCAGAACACTCGGCTCGCCGTAACCCAAAATGGACAGCACACCGGGAGAGAGTACTATGTCTGCATCGGTTGCCCGGCTCCGGGGACTCGCGGCCGCAGCTGGATCGTCTGGGCGGATCAGATTACGGGTTAATGGTAGACCCTCTACCTACTCACCACTGTAGTCCCCAAGCTTCCGGAACCCTGGAACAGGCACGGTTCTCATGCCGTTGTATCGCTTGGCGCGCGGGTATGGCGACATATCGTACGCAACTGAAGCCCCAACATATACATTGCGACAATGTTTTGGGTGGACTATGTAACAAGGGCTCGGGATGAAGGCTTGGAAGTAGGTCTTTTATTCGACTTTCATAGTCTACTAGTAGGGTGTCAATGAGACCTACGGAGATCTACCCCTCTTTCCATGGAGGTTTTTGCTGGGCTTCAGTCCTCTGAATAAAGTCAGTTTTTCTCGCTAGGCGCTTCCTATCTTGGTCTTGTGTTTCAGACCTTAACTTAAGCATGTTCGACTACCCGCGATGTCTCACTTCAGCTCCTGAGCTTGTGCACGTGCAACAGAATAATGTACTCCGTTATGACGACCGGAAAACGACGTGGCTCACCCTGGTGGGAAATAGCGGTATACATAGCCGCCTGTCAGAACGTATGATTTTGGTGACAGCTGTTATGCGTAGGGAAAAGCAAACACCTAAATTGCCTGTAGAATCATAGATAACTGTTTGACCAGAAGATTAATTGAAAATGTATATCTTGCTAATCTATGCGATCTACTTAGTGCCGCAAAGCAATTCACAGCATGAAGCAGTTAACGTCGGATTCATGGCGATTAATATGTTCGAGGTGTGACGATGCGCTTAAAGCTCCGATCAATAATACCACTACATTGACACCCAGTGTATATATCCGTAAATATATACTTATTGTCATACTAGCGGTGACTTTATTTGTCTCTCAGCCGCCTCGTAGTCAGCCCACACTGTCCCCCCATTTTGAGTGAGAATCTTCCCTCCGTCAAGCTCTAGTCTTGCATTGAACCAGCTATTCGTAATCGCCCACGTCAGCTACCGTCAAAGGAGGACTCTTCCCACACGTTGCAACGTATTGAGCAAGTTAATTGTGTCGTATGATGAGGAATCAGTTCATCACGTAGAAAAACATCGAATATTATTCATTCATCGTAAATATTATCGTGTCTGTTCGTTGCCGTGCATTTACAGTAAGAACATAGTGATTGTGAGTTGTGTAAATCGGTTCGTTCTAACTTACCTAACTAGGTGGGTACTTAAGCAGGTCTTGCTTTTGGCTGCTCAGCCCAACTCAGGCCAAAAGCGGCACCGCTCAGGTGTAGTTTAGGAGGTAGATATCCGGTATCTCTAAGATATAGTTGTATAGGAGGTAACTTAGGAACGATGTTACAGGAAACTCGATACTGTAAGTATCCGAATTCTAGATTGGAATTGCTCAGTGTCATGACCACAACATGCATCTGAATATTCTATTTCCTAGGCCGCACGATATGCACTCCTAATCTATAGGTTGCTCCGTTTTATATCCGAGGATACTTACTATCGATCATCACTTGTTCTATTAATAGCCCGGGGAATGTGTCAAAGAAGCTCTGGGCAGGTATCGCGAGTAAATAGCAACGGAGAAGCTTGTCGTTATTCATGGGTATCGTAGTAGCTGGGCAGGTCTCTATCTGTAGCGGTTCTCTTCCCCCCCGAAAAGCCGCTCTTTCTGTATGGTACCGAGAATGCACCGGAACTGGGTATCTATAAAGCAAACTCCAGATAACTACTGTGAAACGCCTTGTTCACCGTTCGCCTGTGTCCGCCCAAGGCATGTCGTACGCCGTCTTCAAGCTCAATGCTTTTGTTGCCCCGTGCTGGGCTGACCTGCTACCTAGTTCATTGCCAAACAATCTCAGCGCCCTCAAGTGTATAACCGTACACCTTAATCCGAGAGCTTCTCGAAAAACTCGGCCAGACTTCTGACACCAAGTAACACCGCCTCATCTGGCCCTAAGCCGGGAGTCCAGTCGGCGTGTGCGAAATCGATCATCTTCAACGTATAGATGTGCGGGAAGCTTGACATCTCGTCGAATTCGTCATCGCTATCGCCGAACCCCTCGCCCAGCCCCTGACCAAGCGTGACAGATTCAGTAACAAGTTTGAGCTCCTCGTCGTCCATCCCAATGCCACTATCCACTCTAAGGTTAGTGCTGATGGCTCGCGGTGCGCTTCTCTTGTTAACTGACGTGACAATCTCGGCATCTAGGGGTTCCATTTCTATATCACTGGCCTTTGCCTCCTCAATCGCTGCTTTCAGTGAAGGTCCGTCCCCCTCAAAGACAAAGAGTAAACTGGAAGAATACATGCGACTCTCTTCGTTTTGTAGTATCTCTTCAACTTTTCGAAGATCACTGGCAAACAGTCCTGCGATTAATTTCCCCAGGTCCCCGTCGATACCGGCGGCCTCGTTGAAAATGAACATTTTGAGTGATTCCGCCAGATTGGAGTCGGTCACGTCGTCGCGACCCCAAAACTTGTTGTATGTCAAGAAACCTTCCTCGTTTGGCCCCGTCACGTTCTTGGAGGCTTGTTCCTTTCCATCTAGTGTGGCATACATAGGATGAGTGCCCTTATAGACCTGCATGCCGGCGATGCGAAAGCCGAAATTTTTGTGTGTCGTACTCTGCGTAATCTTATCGAAACGGTCCCGCTTCTCTTGCGACGCATGTTTTGACCACAGCTGCTGACCCATCTTGGTGTCCATGATATTGGGTTTCTTGAAGCCGTAAGAGGCATTGAGAAGGGCGATGGCGCGGTCTGTCTTGATGGGCCCAGTTCTAGGATCCTGCTTCTTATTTTCTGGGGAAAGCTCTTCCTTACTCGGCGCATCGGTCGTCAGAGGTTTCTCCGCAGTCGCAGGGTCGATGGCAGTCGGGTCAGTGCTCGAATCGAAGTGGGACTTCAGTTCATCCCTGAGTCCCTTGGGAATGTCGGCGTGGTCGAGTACGCCAGGAAGTTGCTGATGTATGGAGGCGGGGGTGGTGGTGTCCAGGAGAGTAAGGCTGCCGCAATAGACAGGCATGAGGCTGGCGAACTCAGGGTGATCTTTGGCAGACTCGTAGAAATCCACCTCATCTTGAGTGCAGGGCTTGACGAATAGCTCGCCTCCGGCATCGCACATTGTCCCATCACTAAACAGAGTCCAAGGTTAGGGTGAGAGCGTGAGAGAGCGGCAGCAGAGGAGCAACTGACTGGCCAGCAACAGCATGCTTATAATCCACCAAGTCCTGATGCTTGGGGACGTCTTTAGGTTTCGCCGGAGCCGTCTTGACTCGTTTCAACTCGCGTAGTTCTGGCGTGGTCGACATGGCTGTTCTCTTCAGGCAGGCAGCCATATCAGGAGAGAAAGAAGGCCCAGCAGAGACGGTAGGTGTCTAGGAAGTTGGCAGTGGGATAGAGACGCGCGTCGAACGGATGGTATATATAGCTTTCGCTGGGCGACGCGGATAGAAGAGCGACAGAAGGTGGGCTACGAAATTCAGGTGATGCAACGATAACCTGGCCGGGTGACTGGGAAATGCCAGCAGAAGAGGGACCGTCACACGGCTCGAGGCAACGACAAACAGCTACGCGTCGGGTCTCGTGAAGATCGAGGTAAGGAGGAACGCTGGTGAGGCGGCATCTGAGACAGCATTAATACTCGCATCGTAGACACTGGCCGGTGAGCACGGGTTCCGGTGCCGTCCCAGTGCAGTGGGATGCAACTGTAAATGGGGTAGAGATGACCTGGCCAGCTGAGCCGATCAGCTATACTCCCTGTAGCGTAGTAACGTTTGGCGGCCAGGGGTACGTATTGCCTCCCAGTTGCCATCGCAGGGGCCGCAGGGGCCGCAGGGGCTGTTTAGCACCACCGCTCCCTGCCTGCAAGCCTTCCATTTGAACCGCAGCACGATGTCAGGCACGGCCGTCGGCGGTACGAGACATATACCCGGCCATGGGCGGTAGTGGGTGCGCGACAGCTTGTACCATGCGAGTAGGCAGGGCGGGAGCCCATACCTGTTATCCGCCAATCAGAAAGCCCGTCTCGGCTAGGCCTCACTTTCGGTGATGTGGCGACAGATGCGATGCGGACACAGCCACATGCTCCCAGCCAACTGCAGCGAATTGGGCATATCCCTAGCCCCTTCGTTCTGCCTCGAAGGGCCTGCCGAGACCGGGCGGGGGCCGGGCTGAGGCCGCGCCGAGCTAAAAAGTACGTACATGGGATTCGTGAGAACAGGATTGCGCCACGCATTTGCGCATCTGTCCGAACCCCGAACTGCTACTTGATTGTATCACTATATGATCGCGATTTCTCTCACCATGATACGATAGAACCGCCTGCCGCTGCCTTGCGACAAAGGTGAAAAGAAGATGTAAATAAAACAGAAACAACAACATGGCCCCCTTACGCCTTGCCTTGCCCAAAGAGGCGTCTTGGGGCAGTACGAAGGAGTGAACACGTACCGACATGGTCCGCGCAATGTACCCAAGGGGCGGCTGACTTCACAGCCATCACGATGGAGACAAAATCAAATCCCCAAGGCTCATAGCGTGGACTCACCGCAACCCTTTACGGACCCGAAGCTTCCTACCTCTTCCCAACAAGATCGGAAACACGGATCGTCAACCTTGAACCTTGGACAGGTCGATTGCTCGGGGCTTCCCTTGCATTCTCCGGGGGTAACATTGTTAGCTGTCTTCTGCTCCCGGCCACGCTGTCTGGCTTTCCTGCATATCTGCTGATGAGGCGAGCGAGTTGTGTTTTGTTTAGTAGTAAATTCAAACATAGAGGTAGTATTTGTGTGCCTCCATGTACACAACTGCCTAATGCAGGAAGCCTCGAAACAAAAAAAACATGTTTGCGGTACCTACACAGCCCAGCCTCATCCCATTCAAATTGCAAGCCTTTCCCGGAAAAAAAAAGGAAAAAGAAAAGGAAAAGAATATCAGATGGAGGATAAATAAAAATAAAAATAAAATAAAAACAAGGTCCAATGATATAGTGAATACTGGGAATTAAGATTGAACCAGTGCAGACCACTACCGGTGATGCCGTATCACTTTCTGATGGGTAATCACTAGACTAACTGACTCATCTCAAGCCACATTCTTGATAGGAAACCGCAAAATCACCAAACATTTACATCAGCCCTACGGAAGGCACGCCGACTAATCAGGATACACAATGTCCGTTTGCAGCCTACCTTTAGGTACCTACCTTAACCAGGTAGGTAGGTAGGTACATACGTGCCCACGGCTCCTGCCTCCCACCAGCTGGACTGCAGTTCCCTCACCATAGCTATAGTATGTACCTAGCCTTGTGCTCGGCGTTCTGCGCATGATAGGCACGATTGTACTCTCCCTAGGTACTATTCACAAACAGCACAAACAGCACAAACAGCCAACGCTCTTCTATCTTCTTCCACCTCTCTGCCCGATACCTTGGCGCTCAACACGACTCCCGCCCTCATTGCCCGCATCGGCTGTGAGGGATAGGCACTTCTTCGTAATCACGGCTTACGAGATGGGACTCGTGTTAAGCTTCCCTGTGAGGTTCTTTTATATTACATCAGCCTCACCAAACCAGCATTGCGTGATCCTCCCCGTCGCTCGCCTCACTTGGCTACACTAGCCCTGCCTTTGCATCTCTGCTACCTGTAATAGCCCCTCGCAGCTCCCGGTCCTATTGTTCGCCTTGGTCCTACATAGCAACCACTTAGATCCGACCTGTTCGGGTCGTATCGTAGTCTGTACTGGCCGATAAGCGGCACGCTTCAAAAAGATGGCGGAGTTGCCCGCACAACCATTCAACAAGCACAGCGAGGAGCCAATGACAACTAAAGTGAAGTCTACACAGCCCCAAAGCGCAGATGCCACTTATCCTTCAGAGGGAGATAACAACACTAGCCTGCATGGGACATGCATGGCCGAAAGTGCTACCCATGGAGCCGATAGCTTAGCTGGCGGGGATCTGCCGACCTTTGAAGGTAGTGATATTGATGGTCCTGGTTCGGATGCTACAGCGGCGGAAGGCGTGGTCGAAGATGCGGGAGGCGATGTGGGCATGGAAGTGCAGGTGAAGAAGAAGAAAAAGAAGAAGAGAACGCCCAAAAGCCGGAGGAATATCACTGGCTTCGAAGGTGAGTGTCTCTGCAGGACGTATAAGCCTTGTTACTGATGCCAGCACTCTAGAGTATTATGCCGATGCCCCCACGACACCCGCAGAAGCGTGCGAAAACAGGAAGCTCTATGATCCGTAAGTCCACCCCCCTTGCATGCTATTTTGCGTTTACTGACATATGGAAAGTACGCGGTCGTTTCCCGAGTGAGTCTTGCTTAGGGCCTGCAACAATCGTTTGTCTAACTTAGCTTAGCCGCATTGAAGAATGCTTACAGCGGTTCCGAGCCCGTCGGCGTATGGATTCACAACGTAAGGCCATGTTCGACAAGTACCTGTTCTTGGGTGGTATCGATGCATCACCGCGCCAGTTCACCGGCGTGACTGGTGACCGGGATGCTATGGAGGAGGCAGATGCTGAAGAAATCCGCACCATGACCGCTGTCGACTTTGTCGGTGGAAGTGGTGGCCGCTTCTATGATAACAGCAAGTCACAGGAGTGGGAGGTCGATTTCGAAGCAATAGCTAAAGGATTCTTGTAAGCGTACAATTGAGCTCTTGCTTTTTTGTCGGCAAGCTAACGAACCGACTAGCTCCCGGACCTTGACCGACTGGTACATGTACGACGAGGTAGCCATCAAGATAGCCGCAGATCTCGTCAGGAACTTCTTGAACTACGTCCTCATGCATGACGTCTGCCCCGAATACACCGATGATGTCATGGCAGCTCGAAATATCTGCGATATTGCTCCAGCGGAGCTCCGTTATATGAATGAACTCATATTGGGACTCCCTGGGGTCTTCAATAGCGCCGCGCGCTCTCTATTCTGCGACGGGAAGGTGAGTCACCTCGACAAGGACGAGAACTACGACGCTCTTGTTCAGTTTCGCCTTACCGCCTTACTGTGGTCATTGTCGGAGAAAACCAAACAGTGCAAAGAGAAAATCCTCCAAGCTGAGGACCCGACCACGATCAAGGTCGTCTCTACGAGAGAAGGAACCTACCAAGTCCTTGCGGTCGAGAGACCTCGCCGCAAGGACAAGAAAGTTGTAGATGAACAGCTCACGGCGATGAAGCTAGCTGTCAAACTCAAGCCCGCAGGCCTCATCCGTGTCGTGCCCAGCATCATTGAGCATGGGTGGGGTAATATGCCTCGCCCTGAAGAGGTCGATTTTCGCGACACCGAGAAGGAGGAATTCGTGCTTGAGGACGAGCTGCTGGCGAGCGTTGAGGTCGGAATGAAGATGCACCTGACGGTGTGCGAGCTCAACATCGGCTTAAGCTTCATCAAGGAGGTACACGACGTGCGCGTCTCCTTTGACACCTTCTTGCCCCAGTATCTCATGACCAATTGGAAGGAACCCGTCCCTAACGAGCGCCCGCCGCCTTCTATCCATAATCCGGACTCTGTGGAGAAAGCCATGAGCGCGGCAATGCAATGTGATTGAGTAAGTCGGGCTTGTCCATGGTCAGGAGCCAGGGCTCGCTGCTCTTTCGCGGTTGCTTTTCTTTGATCCATGACATATCCGTGACACAGGCGAGAGTGATGGCTGTGACAGTATGCTGCAATTTCGGTTTTTTAGTGCTTGGTCCGACATCACGAGTCACGGCTTGGGGCAAAATTAATAGAGATGATGGTTCAGTGGTTAACGAAGAAATGATAAAATGACGAGATGACGAAATGATTAATGCATGAAGATGCCCAGATAGACACTGACCGCAAGGTCCGTAATGGCGGTTAATTTACAGAAATCGCCATTAGGTAATCTAAACAAGAAAAATCGATGAATTTTTTCCTTCGTGTTCCTTCTCTCTTGCCCTTAGTGATTCCTTGTGTACTGGTACTAACCGTTGTTAGATGCCCATTTTTTCGATTTAATAGTAGAGGTATTGTGCTAGGATAGAGCCCTTCATCTTGTCTAAATTCATTGTTGGATTGAATCTAGCCGAGGCAGTCCTGCACAAGAGAAATTCGAACCATTCCGAGATTTTCCAACTGCTCACACCGCTGGTGGAGCTGCTGGGTAGCCTGGTTAATGAGTTTACAAGTCATCTGGGAGTAGGCTATCGACGGCTCGAGCTACGCGTGATGTGTGCCGTGCTGGTCGATAGGGCCCATTCAGTCGCAGGATATCTTTCTTATAACGCATCACAACACATGACACATAACACACATCCCATATCTGCCTCACAAAGCGTACCCAGAGGCTCAAGGAGACATTCTCATCTCGTAAGATCACATTTCTCATACACGACCTGCAGATTGAATTGGACATTTTGAAAAGCAGCAGTAAAAAACCGCTTGCTATCGAATTTGGGTACCTCGATCATATTGCCTCGCTGGGAAAGCTAAGTAGGTAGTCTATTCAGTTCAGACAGGGAGTGGGGTCGGCAAATACCCGGTTATGTGAGCCGAGGGGAAAAAAAGGCGAGCAGGATTGATACAAGCTGAAAGGTTGAAAAAAAGGGGGTATCGTACGCGACAAGAAAAGCCACGGTGTATCTTGGTCTGCCGAATGTCACAAGATAAAAGCAAAACAAAGAAAGGGAGGGAGAGACAGGACTTCCTTGAACGCCCTTGGTGTTCTTTAGAACACCATGCCACATCTTCGCGGTCTCTAACAAACAAGAGGAAGACGCTCTTCCCTTTTGTGAGGATATCGGATCGGGGAAGGTATTTGTGAAAACGAAAAATCCAACGCCTCGGGCAGTAGAAGGGAAAAGTGTAGAATCATTGCTGATGTCTCGGCGTCTCGGGGATCTCCCAGACACCAGAGTCGGCGCCTTGAGTGCTAATGGCGGCTGGGGGTGAAGCAGCGGCGTTATCCTGCGATATAGGAGCCGTGTTTCGAGCCGGGCCGGGCGAGAAGGGGATGCTGGACTTCGCGGTGAAGCCGTGTCCCCCTCTGCGCGCCGGCGTTACGGGCACCGAGTAAGACTGAAACCTGGCCTGTTGCGTCGGGTTTGGCCTAGCCGGTGTCCCGGTATTCGGCTCTAGAATCTCAACCGGTCCTTGGATGGGAATCGTCCTTGGCGGTGGGCCGTCGGGTTGGTACGGAACGAAGAGATCCATATCTGGGACGGCATCTGGCGGAAGCTGGACCGCGGGGCTTGATACAAATGGAGTGGAAGAGAGACTCGGCTCGGTGGGACTGGTGATAGTAGGTGTCATTGGAACTGCTGTCTCAGCCTTCAATTCCATTGGCGTAGAGCGGCCATGTTGAAACGGGTCTTCGTCTCCAAATGGCGAAATGGGATCTTGTTGAGGGTTGCCGACGTCGGTAGACGACTGATTGGGCTGAGGTTCTGGGACCATTGACTGATAAGATGGCTGACTGGTCAAGGGACTCTGTTCCTCAGGTGTAAGCTCACCACCACTTGCAGCTGCTTCTGCTTTAGCTCTTAGTCTGGCTTCCTTTTGCTCCTTCGTTAAGACGTTAATTTTGATCTTCTTCATTCCATTCGTAATTTGGTCAAGATCTTTTGGACTAGGAGCGGTCGTAGATGAAGTGTCGGCTTTGGCCTCCACAGGCTCAGCAACTGGAAGTGGGGGCCCATTTCCGTCACTGTTGTCGATTGAAGGCGACGTGGTTGCAGGAGGGGACTCGCTTTTAACTTTCACTGGAGGCGGTTTTATTTTGCGAGGTGCACGAGGCGCTCTACTACTGTCTTTTCTGGGAGGGGCAGCGGGACGACTCTTCCTAGCATTCGAAGACACAGAAGCCTGGGTAAGCACGCTCATGGATGAGGTCGGCCGCATACTCAATGAGCTACCCGATCGCGTACTGGTATCGGCAGCCACTTGCCCGTCAGTAAACATACTGAGCGACGAGGCTGAACTTAGCCGCCTATTGGCCTGCCGCGATAGTTTTGTTTCAGTTTGCGATGGAATTCCATGAGTCGAAGCCTGTAAAAGTCTATAAATATATGGAGCCAATGATTGAAAGTCTAGAAATACCTTTGATGTGGCGAGGACAGCCGGCCCTGCTACAGTTTTGCGCCGTGAGTGATAGTCATCCTCCTCGGCATAGCTGACTGGCTTCCGCTCGCGAAGAGACATTCGTGTAGGAGCGGCTGGCATTTCGCTCACGCCTTGTGCAGGCTGGAGGGACTGTCGTTCTTTCTTAGCCTTTATAGCTTCGGCATTAAGCTCTGAGTGAGTGCAGCTGTTAACCTGTCGATCATTCGGGATGAGCAGCCTGCTCAGCTCATGTGCTGCAGTGATCCAAGAAACATCGGGTGGCGGCGGAGTTGGGGACCTAGGGATATACGCCTGGAGAGTTGGCGGATTTGACAAGTTACGTCGCATTTTAGCAACTTCGGTCATCTTTGCATTTGACGATTGCGTTGGAGATGAATAATTCGCTGGTGCGGCAAACCGCGGCTTTTTTGGTTCTGGCGGAGGAGGGATATTGGCAGCGTCAAAGAGATCAAGCTCAGTGACCGACCACCAGCTCGGGTCATAGGGGAACTCAAGGGCTTTCAGAGCCTTCAGATCACTCTCATTCAAAGTATTTCGTCTACTGAACGACCCGGCCACATGGCCCGTTCCGTGCCCGAAGTCATGTAGCCCTTCTCCCTTAGGTGGCATGGATTCGGCTCCCGCCAAACCACTTAAGTGACTGAGTACTCCAGAGTATAAAGCTCGGTCACTGTAACCACCTTCCAGGGCGCTAATAACGCGCCCATCAACACCGAGTCCTTCTTCGGACGCAATCCGCACTACGTCTCTGGTAAGCCGAGCATAGAATTCAGTCGGCACATTTACTTTGTGTCGTTGCATGCCAGCGCCCTCCCATTCACTGGCGTCAAATCCAGCAGACAGAAAGATAGCAGCTTTTGGTACCTGACCAGCAGCTCGAAGCCGTTCTGCTTGCAATCGGAGATAGTTACGAGCCTTTTCGAGTAGGATGGAATACTTGGACTGGTAAAGCTTCCAGAACTCGACGTCCGATTTCCACTCATGCAGATGCACGTTCCAGATGTTTTGTCCGTGGGCATTTTCAATGCACAAGCTGGCGTTCTTGACCTTCTCTTCGTCGCCGTACTCGCACGGGTATGAATTAATATCGTGAATACTAAAATATCCAATCGAGGTCTTTTTCCAGGCGGCGGCATTCTTGGTTAATCCACGCTTGTTGTGTTGCCAGGCGATGGCTTGTGAGCCGTCCCCATGGTGCAAATCGAAGTCGATGATAGCCGCATGGGTTAAGCCATGATTCAGTATTCCATGCATAATTCCGACGTGGACATTGTTTACCCAGCAAAAACCAGAAGGAAAGGAGGCATCGCAATGATGCCCAGGGGGCCGTACGGCAACAAACGCACGTCGATGAGGGGACGCAGAAAATACCAGGTCAACAGCTTCGCAGACAGCGCCCAATGCACCTTCAAAAGCATTCAAAGACTCTGGGCATAGGTAAAGGTCACCCTGATGAAAGTGTTGCGGAGGTTCCGCGTCTGACCCTCGGTTCATCTCGGGCCTTCGCAGCTCGTTTCCATTAAGCGCCAATTTTGCCTCAGCCGAGTCACACATGATCTTCAGCTCCTCCATCCACTTGTTGCCATGCACATTCGTGACTGCAGTGGACGAAATAGCGACTCTACGGGTGGTTTTGTGAATGCGGAAAGGAATACCTGGAAGCGTAGTCGGGTCAAGGTCCGGGTGAATAGGATGCTTTCCTTCACAGTGTCTGTTGCCTAATCGTACATATGCCATGCATACACCAAGAACACTAGCCTGAATCCTTTCGGGTCGCTCAACAATGGTGCTGAGTAGGTTCTTCGAAGCGCGCGGCCTCGAGTACCGGTGCCCGTAGCAGTCGTCCTGCAGAATCACGATAGTCTCAGCGGACTGGTTAGAGGCGGTACCGTGCAAAAGCTCCAACTCCTTGGCGAAGTAAGCGCCGGCTATAGAAGAAGCCGTACGCAAAGGTCTTTCCTCCACCGGCTCTCCGTAGGTTGGGAGCATACTGTTCGGGGATTTCGCCGTAGTTGGAGAGAGAAAAGGGGTAGAGCTTCCTCTGCGCGAAGTTGCTGGTCGGCTCGGCGTGCCCCCGTTGGCCGAGTGGAGAGAGTTCATGGAGGCTTTACGAAGGAGGCTCGACGATGTGAATTGGGCATCGGCGGCCACGCCATTGACATTCGCTCTCGTCAGGGGACTGCGCGGCGACGCTCGTGCGTTAGGGGGAACAGAAGACTGTCGTCGTCGGCTAGCTGAATCCGACGGGGCGTCGAGCTCAGACTGGGGGGAGGTCGTGATAGAGAGTTTGTTGAGCGACTGCAAGAGGTCGTGGTCGTGGCCATGATTGTTGTTGTTTGTGTTGTTTACTGGGTTCGTCGGCGCCGATGTAGGCTGAGCCGGACCGTGCCTGGGAGACGCCATGGCTCGGGCTTGTTGGACATGTGGGATAGCTTGATCTCAACGACTGGGTGCGAAGCCGTGTTCGCTGACTTCATGGGCCGGTAGTCGAAGCATGGACGTGACTTGACGTTTATTTACGATGTAGAAGGAAAACAGTGCACGTCGATACCAACCAAGTTTTTTGAGTCAGTCATTGCACAACTAGGTTAGGTAGTCCAAGCTCCCACGCGTAACGCGACGTTGGTGGGGATACGCCGCCATGGTACGTATGTACCTACTTTAGGTACCATTTAGGTAGCACTTAGTGGAGATGCGGGCGCTAAATACTAACGTTAGGTACCTACATACCTACAGCCTACAGCCTACAGGCAACCTCTGCTATGCGCCCCGCCTCTAGGTCTCTCCACCAGACCCCTGCAGGAAAGTTACCCCTCCATCCTACGCAACATCCCGCCGTTGACCTATCAGAGGCTATCGCCACCCATTTCAATGCCTAGGTACTATCTCAGCCGACAACGGACAGTTTTTCGAGAACAACTTATTCCTGCCCAATGGGCCTGGCCAGTGCCGCCGCAGCCACTAGATAGATTCAGATCTATCTAACACAAACCAAGATTCGCCAGGGTGGTAGAGTGAACCTGCTAACTAACATACCCCGCCTCCACCCCGAGTCAATAGGCTCGTTCGAATTTATAATCAGCAAACTCGCCTCCGTCATCAGAGCGTTTATATATATGTTCCGGGCCTCCGGGCCTCTTGACCTCTCCCCACCTACATAGCGACACACAGACTCAAAACGGGCTTACATATCCCATAGTTTCGACAAACTACAGTATAAACCATGGCACCGTCCCTCGAAGAGCCAGAGCCCGTCCAAGACGTCATCGACAACCCATTGAAGGCCCGCCCGGAGCTCGTGGCGCCCGAGCCCGAGCACTGCCCGGGCCCCGAATCCGAAGCGGCCGGCAAGGCAGACTCGTGTGCCGGGTGTCCGAACCAGACCATCTGCGCCAGCGCGCCAAAGGGCCCGGACCCGGATGTCCCGTTCATCGCGGCGCGGCTCGCGGGCGTGCGGCACAAGATCCTCGTGCTCTCCGGCAAGGGCGGCGTGGGCAAGAGCACCTTCACGAGCCTGCTGGCGCACGCCTTCGCGACCGACGAGGACCGCACGGTGGGCGTCATGGACGCCGACATCTGCGGCCCGAGCATCCCCAAGATGATGGGCGTCGAGGCCGAGAAGATCCACGTCAGCAGCTCCGGCTGGTCGCCCGTGTGGGTCGCCGACAACCTGGGTGTCATGAGCATCCAGTTCATGCTGCCCGGCCGCGACGACGCCATCATCTGGCGTGGTCCCAAGAAGAACGGCCTCATCAAGCAGTTCCTGCGCGAGGTCGAGTGGGGCGAGATGGACTTCCTGCTCGTCGACACCCCGCCCGGCACGAGCGATGAGCACCTCAGCATCAATAGCCTGCTCAAGGAGAGCGGCATCGACGGCGCTGTCATGGTCACGACGCCCCAGGAGGTGTCTCTGCTCGACGTGCGCAAGGAGATCGATTTCTGCCGGAAGGCCGGCATCAAGGTATTGGGTCTCGTGGAGAACATGAGCGGTTTCGTGTGCCCCAAGTGCACCCACGAGAGCCAGATCTTTAAGGCCACGACGGGCGGTGGCGCGGCACTGGCGAAGGAGATGGGCATCAGATTCTTGGGTGAAGTACCGCTGGACCCAAGGATAGGCATGGCATGCGACTACGGCGAGAGCTTCTTCGACCATTACCCAGATAGTCCAGCATGCGCGGCGCTCAAGCGTGTCGTGAAGGGAATTGGCGAAGAGATTGGCGAGGAGGTTTTACCGGATGACTAAAGCTCTCTGCAGCAGTGGGTGGGAAAGACTGCCAACCTACCAACTCGCCAAATCGCGCAGAGGTTCTCTATTTTTTTTGGACAAGAGCGCATCATTGGCAACCAGAAAGCCCCAAGAGTCGAGTAGACCCCGATGCTGATTTATATGTGTTGGTGGGTCAAAAGAACGCCAACGCTTAGACCTATCTATAGACCATATATCTGTAAACCGCAGCAGATCCCTCTATACTTGGTCATTTCTGTTCTACTCCGCTCCCAGCTTACCGGGGATATCAGCCAACTCCTCGGAACTCTCGATATCGATTACCTTCCCGACCTCGCTCGTATTCCGCATCAATTCTTTGGCGCCGGCGTACATCATGCGGCTTTCGGCGTTGCATGTGGTGGGTAGGTAGTACAAGAGGACGTAGGGGACGGAGAGGCGGCCAGACGGCTGTGCCGAGGATCAGCGAACGTCAGCGAACGTCAGCTCACTATCATCTATGTGTATTGCCCCGTAGCTGGGCAACATCTCGTGTGTAGAGTCTCGAGGCTGGGCCGAAGATGCGGGCGAGGAGGAAGTACGTACGAGCGTTAGTGGATAGCTAAGCAATATATACCGCGGCGAGTTATCGGGGAGGTCGTCAGCGATCTCGTCGAGAGACTTGTAGACTACCTTGTCATCGTCCTGCCTGATCTCGTGTGTCTTCTTATCGATCATGTCTGTTCGTGTTGCAGTACTCGGTCAGCGCTTGCTCTCAAGACGTAGATGTCCCATTGCGCACGTGCGCACATGGCACAATGCGACGACGGCCGTGTCGGTCGGTCGTGGTCCTACGCGGGAGACGTACATACAAATAACAGCTTGCGGACCGCTGGCGCGAGACGTCGTGAGCCTGAACTTGCGCAGGTGTTCCTTCGTCTCAGGCGAGAACGTGTAGAGTCTTGCTTCTGAGCTCTGTGGAGGGGTCAGCGCCGAACAGCGGGGTGCTGGGAGGGGCTGGACCGTACCATCTCGACGGTGGGGGGTGGAGTGCTGATTTGTGACGAGTTGTAGGGACGTTATAGTAGGCGGCGATGATGATCAGGCCTCGCGGTGAATCTCGGAAACGGCCAACTTCAAGGTGAAGAGGTGTCTATTTCGGCACCTTAGCTAGAGGTAGGTATGTTAAGAAGTACCAAAGGTATGCGGGACAGCTCGCGGGGGGCGGATGGTTCCACTAATGACGAAGCTTTAGCAGTATTATCTCAGCCAGGGATGGTAGGGAGGCCTAAGATCCACATCCATCCCGTTGATGAAACCGAGCAGGCAGCATTGTCCAGGGGGTTTCAAGAGGTACTCGTCCGGCCTAATAGCGGCCATCTAAGTAGTACCTAACTGAGATAATGAGGATAAGTGCTCAACAATTGTGTTTTCTTCAAGTACCTACACCTACAGGACCATGGAACGACCCATCATCAATCATCTTACTATATGTGCTTTGCATATTCATTCATGCTACCATTTGGATGACTAAAGTCAGATCTCTCACGATGCGGCATGTGGAAGTGAAAATAGTAACTTGAAGTTTGTTGCTATCAACCAGGACAAACGCCAACGATACGATGGGTGAACGACTAGACTAAGACGAGCAAGCAGCCCAGCGTCCACTTATGCACTTGGCTCCCCATAGGCATGAGCGAAATCAACCGGCTGGCCGAAGTTGGGCGACCCGTCGCTGTGCGTCCCGAGGAGCTGGATCATCGTGTACCTGCTGTTGTCGCAGGCGCCCGCCGCGTTGCTCGTGGCGTGGTACGCGATCCACGTCTGCTTGCCGTCGGGGCTCTGGAAGAACGAGTTGTGCCCGGTGCCGAAGTTGCCGTTGGCCGACGACAGGACGCAGCCGTTGGACTTGGACCACGCCGCCGGCTTCGCGGGGTCCGTCGCGCCGTCCCACGTCAGCAGGCCCAGGCAGTAGCCGGCCGACCAGCAGTACGACGCCGAGAAGGCGAGGTACGTCTTGCCGCCGAAGTAGAGCGCCGCCGGCCCCTCGTTGACCGGCGCCAACGCCGTCTCCCACGCCGCCGTCGGCTGCGAGATGACCGAGATGGACCCCGTCAGCGAGGCGTAGTCCGCCCCGAGCTTCTGGATGCACAGCGACTGCGCCTGGACCCCGTGGAAGCACGAGAAGACCAGGTAGTTGCCGAAGCTCGTGCGGAGCGTGGTCGCGTCGATGGCCCACTCGCTGGTCAGCTGGCTGGCGTACGTGTACGAGTCCCACGGCGTAGCGCCACCTTCGTCCATCGCATGTTAGCGAGAGGCCAATAGTCCCAGCGAAGTAGTAACTTGGGGTGACGGCGATGGTGATGATACGTACCTTTGAGGACGTGCAGTCTCTGGCCGTCGAGGTCGCTAGACCTGCCGGCAGTGAAATAGACGTACCAGGCACCGTCGAAGTAGTGAACTTCGGGGGCCCAGACGTTGGAGTTGCGCGAGGCGTCGCTGCTCGTGTAGATAACCTTCTTCGTGGCAGTCTTGAGGCCAGCGACAGTCGCCGAGCGGGCGATCTCAACGTTGGACCACGACGTCGTCATGAGATAGTAGTAACCTCCACTGTAGGTCACGAAGGGATCAGACCCGCCTGGGCTGCGAATGGGGTTCGTCCATGCCGAAGCCAGGCTCATCATGGTCGCGAGGCTCAGGAGAGCCACAAACATCTGTCGTAGACCCATTGCCGTGTAGTCTGCAGACTTATCGATCGTGGGCAGGTTGGCATCGTGCTTCCTCTAGAGCGAGAAGCTTCCCTTATATAAGATGCCAATGAGCTACATCTTCAGCATGGAACGATGCTATACGATGAGCCTCCACACCGCGTACTCTACCGTGAGCGAAGAGCCGACACGCGTCGCTAGAGCGCTGCATTGTCGAGTCTCTTATTAGTGGATTTTTGTGAGAGGGCCAAGCAGGAGCTGGCGGAAGAATGACGGAGACGAAAGGGAATCGCTGAAAAGGGAAATTGTCCAACCCCCCCCCCCCCCGAACCAGCGCTACGATCAATATAGCCCGAAGGGACGGGTTTACAATCACAGAACGACAACGCATTAACACAAACCCGTCTGTTTTTGGCAGGAGATTCGTCAGCTCTGCCTGACGCTCATTGGGCCGCATAGTCGAGACATTGTCGCCCAGTGCCGACTAAAGTTGCGACCCGGTCGTGGTCGCTTGTAATAGGTATTGGTAAGGAAAGGCTAAGGGTCGCCTTCGAACCGGCTCAATAGATACTGTGAGCTACGCCGCCCTGTTGAGACGATATTATAACTAACATTTTTATTATGTTTATGGTATATACAGGCTAGTTAGTTGAATGAAAGACATTGCGCCCCATCCCGTTGTACCCAAATGGTATCTAAAACTGAGCTGAGTTAGATCAAATTCAACAAATCCTCGTCAACTAGATGAGCATATTAGATCCGCCACTGATATTTCCTTGCGAATCGGGGCTTTGATTCGGCTGCATATTTCCGCCAAGCCCGTAACTGACATCCTGGAGGATATCATTGAGCTCCTGCTCAGTAAAGTTCAAGTCGAGGTCCATCCCAGTAGCCAGGGTATCCCCGCCGGATATGGTCAGCATCGGGTCCACGGCCGACATGGACGCGGCCAGACCAGCCGAGAGCGCCGACGTCGTAGGCAGCGAAGCAGGCAGCGTCGCGGCGAAATCCAAAGTGAAGTCCGTGTCCATCGGGAAAGGCTGCTGCTGCTCGGGCATGTTTATATTTCCCTGCAGCGCGGCCTTGAATTTGCCGAGCAGGACGGGGTCGTCGCAGGGTGTCTTCTGCATGCTCATGATATCGCGGGCCCGCTCCCGCAGCTGCGTGTCGCTCGGGAACACGCCTGTCTTGCGGACCTCGCGCTTGACGTACTCGGTTAGCCCGTTCTCGAGCTCGCGGCTGCAGAAGATCTTGGCCGGCGCCGGGTACCGCCGGGTGAAGGTCTGCAGGAAGTGGTTGGCGGTGCTGACACCGGGCTCGAAGGGCTTGCCCTCCTCGTCGTTGAGGTAGATCTGCGGCTGCCCGTGGAGCGGCTCGATCGTCGCCGCAGGGTTGGGCGCGACATAGGGCGGCTCGAAGCCGGTGCCGCCGTCCCGGACGCTCCAGGCGACGGAGCGGATGCCTAGTCCTGGACCAGACCCCGGCGGTAGGATCCCTGTGTCGATCTTGAATCGCTGAAGCCACTCTACGTTGTCGGCGGCTGTGTGGTTAAGGGGGTCATCACTGGGCACGCGTCAGCAAAGGGAAGAAAAAAAGAAAGTAAGTGCTACGGAAATGTCTAAACTCACTCGTCAAATACTATCCAGCGCGCCTGGTGTTGAAGTTCTTCATCTGTGGGCACATGTCGATTGGGATTGTTAGGAGACATGGTTGCTGTAACGAAGCGGGCGAGGTCTCTCGCTAGGCGTCTGAAGCAGTTGGCATCGTTCAGAAACCGAGGGCCAGGTTTTATCAAGCTTATGTTGGATCCGGTCGGAGAATGCGCATTACTTGTCTGGGGAGATTTGCCAACCGCATGGGGTGCATGCAACTGATCCGAGAGAGTAGACTGTTCGGTCGTGGAAGCATTCTTCCCACTTGACACTGAAGTACCTGAGGCTGGGCTGGGGCGTGATGACTTTGGGGGATGTCTCCCCTTAAAGTGCTCTAGCCAATCGCTATCATCTGCCGCTGTCTGATTCCACTCGTCGTCGACTTCGTACACAATGATCCTCGCTTGGCGTTGGAGGTCAGCATCTGTGGGGTCTTTACCGAGTGATCGTTGAACCTGGAGGTATTCCCCAAGCTCTGCTTCGAGACGGCTATAGTTGTGGATGGTAGAATCAATTGTCTTCGGGTCGGTTGATCGCTTGTAGGCATCACCAACATCCTCACTTCGAGGTAGATGTGCTCGCTGTCGAAAGTTTTCGAGCCATAAAGATGAGCCATTAATCATACGGATGAACCAATTGGCGAGCGTTTCGGACGGATTACTCGACCTCTCCTCCATCCTACCCAGAATCCGGCACGCTTCGTCCTGAAGCTCGTGGTCCATGGCAGTTAAACCCAATAACAACTTGGCATGGACATAATCTTGCAATTCTTTCTCGAATTCGCAATTCTCGAAGATGTCGGATTTGCCGTTGATTCGAAGAGCAAACAGGCAGTTCGCACCAGAAACTCGGGGGTTGAAGGCGGCCTGGCGCTTAGCCTCCTCGGACGACATCATTAAATCGCAGAGCCAGGAAGAGGCGCACGCCCCGGTACCTCTGAGTGCAGCTTCGGCGCCGTAAATAATGCGACAGGCCTCCTCTTGAACCTCTGCATCGCTAGGAGCGATGCCGGCCTCATCCATCCTGTTCGTGATCCACCATTGAAGCTCCAATTTCATAAGTTCGTACGCATTAGTTGGCGTACCGGGCGACGGTCGAGTAGCCTGGAATGGCAAGGGCGTCTGCCTCTCGTCGTGAATTAAGTCTGGTTGGAAAAAGAAAAGAAGTCAGATACCTATACGTGTAGAGAGTCTCGCACTTAGCTCACAAGGTGGAATCGAGTTCTCGACCATTTCGAGAACGGGTGCATCGAAACCCCAGTCACCCTTCCAGTCGGCCATGGTGTTACCCGTCTTGAAGTGCTCAGCCAGATGGTCGACGCGGACCGTCCAGCTGTCGAGGATGACACCACAGAAACCACATCGCGATCGGATCGAGGGCGATGTCACCCGCCACTTGTCCATGCTCCACGGAAGGAATTTGACGTCGTGTACGAGGCGTAGATGCTGCCGCAAGTGATCCTTCCTGTAGAATGTTCGTTCCTCCTGGCTACGTTCAGTGCAACTGGAGAAGTTATGAGCCTCGATATGTGCGTCATCCGGATTCGCTTCGCCGCAAAAACCACAGCTCATCAATCCGTTATCCGGATTGACTACCCGCGGGCCATCAGGAGAGCAGACCCACCGCTCAAGGGACAAGTGCAACGATTTTTCGTGGCGTTGCCAGTCGTGCTTGGTTCTGAACGTCTCGGTACAGAAAGTACACTGGAAGGTCTTGAGTGGCTGGCTTAGTTGCTCCTCCACACGCTTTGGTGGTGCACGCCTCCGTCGTCGCCGACCACGGCTGCTTCGAACAAATGACGGAATGGATGAGCCGCGAGACTGATTGGAAAATGCCGACGCGAAGGAGCCCCCGCTAGAATGTGAAGTTCCCAAACTGCTAGCCGACGACTGGTTGCAGATTGACCTGCTTGACCCGTCGTCGGAAAGATTCCATACGTTGGGACTGTTGCGGCCCGAGCCCGAGGTGGCCGAGTACGAGCCGGATGCCGACACGGCGCGGGCAATAGCGGTGACAGAAGCGGGTTCGTTTTCTGGCGGAGAGTTCGCCCAACGCTGGAGGGGATTCATGTTTTCGAAAAGACCCGGTGTGCCCCTTCGCTGCGGGATGTCGACCGCCTGCGCATATCCCCGGCCAACATGTGGTGATGTTGCTCTGGTGGGTTGGATCTTTCCGCGACGTCGGGCGTTGGCAAGCCAGTTTGTAATCTGGGTCTTGTTCAGCCCAGTGATCTTTTGTAGACTCTCCCTTTCCTCGTCGGTAGGATATGGATGGTGGCTATGCGTTACCACCCAGTTCTTCAGAATTTTGACAGATTCACGGGAGAATCGAGCCCCGATCTTGGGTGGATGCTGGGGACGTGGTGACAGCGGTTCCACGCCTACTACAGCCATCTCCAACGGTGCTGTCGGTTCCGCGCTCATAGCGGTAGCCAGCTCGTCTTCATGAACAATCGACGTCTCTGGTCTATCGCCCATGGTCGGCCAGGGGTTTGCAGGGAAGGTAGCAGCGCCTTCTGAAGTGGGCTTATTGGTCGACGGTCCAAAGCTACATTGTCGCCGTAGTGCTACACAGCTCGTGCAGTAACCCCTGTATTTACCTTCCCTGATCCTCTTACAGTGATAGGACCAATGGGAACAGTTGGCACAGGGAGCTTCCGGTGTCTCCCACGCAAACTGGGAAGCCCCTGGCGATATCTCTTCCAGGTCTACACCCGTGCGTGTCGGGACATCACCAGCCTGTTGCAGCTGGGTAGACTCGAAGTGTTGAAGTGCCCAGTACGACCAGTCGTCCCCGTCAACGTCACCAAAGACCAGATCCATGCTGGGATCCTCCGATAAGCCCGGAGCGGGAGCCGGCGCGAGGCCAAGGAGATTCTCTGCGCCCTCGGAGCTAGTCGGCAAGTCAAAGCCGGTGCTAGCGGCTGCAGCGTCCCAGTTTACGAAATCCATTACATCCAGGTCCTCGTGGAGCTCCTCTGGGATAGTTGTCATTCAAAGGGCACGAGTGCCTGTTGACAGTGACGGATCTCTTGGTCGGGGCACGTGCCGTCTGAGCAACCACCACGGTCTAGACGAGCAGGCAGGGCGCGCCCGTGGAGACGTGTCTGATTACAAGGTCGGAGGGTTTTCGGACAAGGCCGAGGTAAGACGGACGTATAATAGTCAGAAGAAGAGAAGGGGGCGAGGTGGCCTGGTTTTCCTTTTAAAACGCAAGAAGCCGGCCATGAACTTCCCCCACGGTTTCACTCAATGGCAGGCAAGGTGACCAGAAGGGGAAACTGGTAGCGGTCAGCAGCGATCCACGGAGACTCTCGATGGTTGTCCACATACCGACTCCCCTATAAAGCCAATATAACTGGGTTCATTGATGGCTCGAGTTATCACGGACCGTATGCAGACTCCGCTTAGCACTGACCGACTGGTGCTAGGCGACGGCTCTGCACGAAGAAAAGAGTCACACAACCATGTCTGCATCCCAAATGTGCTGCTGCAATGGAGGCCGAGAGTCTGGAGGCACACACAAGGATCTGTCCTTTGTCATCATGGGGTATGAACAGGTGTGGGGTCTTGCGCCCTTGGATTGACATGTAGGGCGTTGGAGTTGGAGACGGTCGCGCAATAGCGTGCCAAGCAACAGCCCTTCTTCAGGGGGTCGATTTCTCGGATAGGAAGACTCACTATCCAACTATGAATCTAACCTGTTGTGGTAAAGACCCCATCTCAACCATAGAATACTGCACTTCTAACCTAATTTGTATAGGATACCTGGGATATCCTTGTATTTAGTTAGAAGGATTAGAACTATTAGTCGGGATCCTTAGCTACGTTAGCCAATTAAACAGCACTTATAAGTACAACAGATTAGCAGTAGTTTATACCTAAATAAAAGTTGCTTTAAGTAATTTTTTGTTTTAAAATAACTATATATATATACTTTTAAAAAAACACTTAAGTTAAACTTTTCTTTATATTTAAAAGGCTTAAAAATAATAAATTACTATTTAATTAATATAAAAAACATATTTAAAATTAAAAAACTTAATTAAATAAACTATTATTTTAATTAATAAAAAGTACTTACTAATTTATTTATTTACTAAATATACTAAAAAATATTATTATTTATAAGTTAAAATAATAATTTATAAGGTTTTTAAGGCTTTTTAACCCTTTTTTATAAGGCTTTAAAGCTTTTTGTAATTTATTATAATTGCTTTTTAATGTTTTTAAAGCTAAAAAAGCTACTTAAAACCCTTGTAAAGCTATTACTAATACTATAAATAACTATTAATAATATTATAGTTTTTAATATTATAGCTTTTTAATTAAGTTTAATTTAACTAGTAGTAATAGTAGTAATATTAGTTATAGCTTTTTTAAATTAATAAAGCTTTTTTATAGTGATTTTTTAAACTAATAAGGTATTTTTTTTATTTTAAGTATTATTTTATAACTAAAAAAAGCTTTTAAAATTTAAATTTAATATAAAACAATATTAACTAATTAGTTATATAGCTTTTTAGTTAGTTTTAACTTAGTAACAAAGTTACTAATTAGTAAAAAAAGGTTTAATTAAGTTAAATTTACTTAAAACTACTAATAATAATTAAAATCTATTAGTTATAAAGCTTTATTAAATTATATATAAATATTATACTTATTATTAGTTTATAAAACAATATATATATATTTTTAAAAAGTATAATAATATAATATCCTTTATTAATAACTAAATATATTTAAATAATATAACAGTTTTATTTTATTATAATAAGTTTAAATAGCTATTTAATATTAATTATATACTTATTTTAAAGTATATTAAAAGATTTTTAGTAAAACTATATAATTAATAAATATTATAGATTTTAAATACTTAATTAAAGTTTTACTAGCTTAATAGGCTTACTTTTAGTTAAACTAAGCTTTTTTAAAGTTAGTAAATAAAATAGTTATTTTATATAACTATAAACTATTAATTTAAACGTTTTAAAAATAAGTTTTTAATTTAATATATAGGCTTTTAATTTATAATATATTTTAAACCTTATAATTAAAGTACTTATAAGTATAATAATTAGTTTATTAATAATAGTATTACTAATATATATTATTTAAATAAGCTATTATATATAGTTAGTTAATAAATTCAGTAATTAGGTTATTTTAGTAATATAAAGCTTTAATTTTTATATTATAATAGTTTAAAAAGTATTAAAAATTAATTATAACCAGCTATAAAAAGTAAAAACTTACTTAAATAACATTATAAAGTTAAAATATTATTAATATTATAACTAATTATAAAAAGCTTTAAAGTAAAGTAATACTTATAATATTAATATTTAATAAAGGTTTTTTTAACTATAAGTAGTAATAGTAATAATAAGGCTTTAAAAGCCTTTTTACTTATATAGTCAGGCTTTTTCTAGCGTTTATTTAAATATTTACATATATTATAAGGTATAAAGCCTTTAAACTTAAAACTTTTTTACTAATTGTAAATACTAATATATATATTACTTATTATATATTATATATATAATTATAATTATATATTAAACTATATAACTAAAACTAACTTGTAAAAAGCTTTAATTTTATTAGTAATAATTATTAAAAGTAATAAAAAGCTAAAAAAAGTAATTAAGTAATAAAGCTAATTAAAAACTTATTTATATAAAGCTTTTTTTTTATTTAGTAAAATAATAAAAACTATATTAAATATAATATTAATTAAAGTTATATTTACTATTTTAAAAAAAAGCTTATTAAATAAATTAACTTAGTTATTATAATTAATATATAATAAATTATTTAAAATCCTAAAGGTTTATTATAAAAAAAAATAATTAGTTATATACTTTATATATACTATTTAATAATATTATTTTAAATAAGTTTTATTACCTTTTTAAATATTATAAAAAACTTTAAAATAGTTAAAATATATACTTTTTATAATATTTAATATAGTAATAAAAATTACTATTTTATAATTATTTTATAATTTATATATAATTACTATATAAACCTTTTTTTTTATATTTAACCCGGCTTATATAGTTATTAATATTACTTTTAATAATTAAAGTATTTAAATATAAGGTTTTAATAATTTAATAAATATAGTAACAAAGTATAAAACTATTTATATTTACTTTAATAATAAAAATAACCTTTAAAATTATTTTTTACTTTTTATATTTTAAAGTAATAAAGTAAAGCTTATAATTATAGTTAAAATATTTAACTATAAAAGTTTAAATTATAATATTTTTATATAGTTTAACTATACTTTTAAATTTATATTTACGTTTTACTAATAAAGCTTTATATTAAATAGCTATAAAAGCTTTTATAGCTTTAGTAATATATTTAAATATATATTTAATATACTTACTTTTTTTTTTATTAAATAAATTAGCTTTTTTAATAACGTAGCTTTTAATAAATACGTAAAACTATTAAGTATTAAAGCCTTTTTAAAAAGTAGTAAACTAGCTTTTAATTAGAAGTTAAAGTAGTATAGTTATTAAAAATTTAAAATTAAGCTATTTTGTATTAAAAAATTAGTATTTAATAGCTTAAAATCTAAGGAGTTTAAAAATTATATTTTTTTAATAAAAATTATATAACATAAATATTTTTAATTAACTAAAGTAATTAAAGTAGTATATAAAGTAGTATATAAAGTAATAATTAAAAACAGTTTAAAGAAATATAAGTATAGATTTTTTTTAAAAGCATTATAAGCCCCGGAAAATTAATAACTATAGTAGTTTTAAATACTATAAAATTAATAAATTAACTATTAAAATTGTTAGTGCATTGGCATTAGTTGCATATAATGTACAATACCCTTTCGTACTACTGTTTAGCTAAACCTAAGGCTTAGCTAAGCAAGCGGTATTTACTAGCAGAATTCCCTCCTTAAGAGGGGATTTCCTACACACAAAGGTTTTACCTTCGTACTTAGAAATAGAATATAAATAATTAGTCATACAATAGTATTACCTATCTCAACGCCGCACCCAGCGTTAAACATACAGACTTATTTCGTATATTACCAAACTAACACTGATTAATAAATTATATTATACGCAGTACAATTATAGATTAGCAAGGGACAAAAACGGGTTAAACCTAAGTATAACGGGATTCTTATATTAAGCTTCTAAAATTATTATGTAATTATACCTAAGAACCAATTGCACAATAGGCAATAAAAAGATTACTTCTTTTTTGTACAATTATAGTAACCCTTTTAACCAATAGAAAGCTTTCGCAAAATCAAAAGGAAATAGTGGGCAACTCTACTACTAATAATCCATTTATTACACATATTGTATTTAAATATATATACTAACTAAAACACTATTAACCAAACTATTGTACGCAACTAAATAGTATATCTTTTATATAACCCTTTTATATATAAATTTATTATATATAAGTCTATTATACGTAATAACCGACTAAACCACTAATAACTTAACAGGGTTAAACATCTAAAAATAGCAGCTTATATACGAGTATATTAGTAAGGAAACCGGAATCTTATTAAATGTCGCACAATAATATATTGATCTTAATGCATATAATAAAAAACCCTTTGATTTTAAAAATATAATAGTAAACGAAATTAATTTGTATATTGTATACTATATTAGCAAATACTGGTATAATATATATATGCTAATACAACTTTAAATAATATATATAAAAGACTTTAAAGGATAGTAGGACGCTAACTTTCGGATAGCTAATCGTATAATACACTAACTACTTTTAAAAACCTTGGAAAATAATGGAGTACAATTTAAAACTATAGCTAATTACTTTGTACAGCTAGTATAAATCTTTTAAAAGGAGTACACCTTTAATTAGCCAAACTAAAGAAAATTAAATACTTGTATAATAGATTAACTAACTCCTAATTCCCTTACTTTAAGCCTGCAGCCTTATAAAACACTTAAACTGCAGGTATATATAACATTTAAACTAGTAGTACAAGGAATACCTTACCTTTATATATTAAATATTCTACCTATAATCGAACAATAACTTATAGCAGAATATATGCAATAGCTAATTATATAAAAACTTTTAGTACAACTAGGCTATAAACCGAACTTCCAACTAATTTTTAAATACCTTATCCCTTATAATCCCTTAAAGCTTACATAACAGCTATTTATTCTACGTACTACACCTGATTTAACAAGCATTAATATATATATTAATCTTCTATTAATATATAAAGTACATAACAGGATTATACTTTTAGAAAAGTATATAATCTTCTAGAAAACTTAGAAGAAAAAGCAGAACTACTTTAAAGAACCCTATAACTTACTGTACAATAAGGTAAGGCTATTTATTAACGTATACCGAAGATTTGGGATTATAAAAAACTAGTACTATGCAGTATTCCTAACTATTTTTAAAGGATGTGCAGAAAACTACTTTATTTATAATATTAGTCCTAATTGTATATAGAAACAAATCTATTATACAATAAATACGCACTTTAATACAAATATAAACTATAGTTACTATTAAGCAAATTAAACAACTATTACATTTATACGTATATAAAAGGAGAATTCGAATATAGCTTTACATAAAGTACTAAAGCTAATAATCAATAAATTAATAAAAGTATAATGCGTATTTAGTATAAGCTATTAAAGCGAAATCCAGTTGAGTACAATAGTTGTACAAATATACTAAGGTATTCCTAAGTTTATAACTACATTAGTATTCTAAAAACTAATATGCAAAAGTTTTTTTGCAAACCTTTATACATACTTTTAAGTTACAACTAATAGCTAAGGAGAACCCTTTATATAATAAGTAAAAAATACTTACTATATTAATCAACAGTATATATAAAGGAATCGTACAAACCATTATATAAGGTTTCTTTTAAGAAATACTAGCAGAAAGCAATTTAAGTAACAAAACTAATAAAGCGCTACTTCTTTAAGCTTTTATATAAATAAGAAATGCTTTATATATTATAAGAAGGGATGCTGGTTAACCAAATATACCCTAGAAAAAAAAGCTTGTATAAAGAACTAGTACTTTATTTCGCACAAAATCTACTTTAAATAAACTTCTTTACCTGCTGAATTCTTAGTATATTTAGCGGAGTGCAAAGGATATTTTAAATTGGACAAAGAAAAAAACTACTTTAAATATGAGTATAAAAAAACAACTATTTAATTCTTAATAGATAATGCATTTATATATTATATAATAAAAAAAGATATTTAGAATTGCACAGCAACTAAGCTATTAAACCAATTCCTACTTTATAACCACTATTATACGGAATATTAAGGAGAACTATAGAATACAAGTGTATTAAGCTTTTTAATAGTTAGTAAGGCTTAGCTAAAAGTGTATGTAAGGCTATACTTTTATACTAAGATTAATTGGACTCCAAGTGTAGCTAAGGTTAGCTTTAAAAGTAGTAATACTTGCAAATCAATTAGTACAGTATAACTTATAAATAGCCTTAGTACAACAGTTTACTATATTTTAAATATACTAACACTATTTTTGTTTTTATTAAAAGACGCTAACTAAGTAAAGGCTTATTTTAATAATACTTAAAATATAATTGTATAATAAAATAAAGGCGTAATACTTGTAGTACGTAAATAAGGCTACTTATTTTTTAATGTAGTACTACGCGAAGCAGTTATTTACTTTACAAAGATGGAACTTTAAAGACTATATAGGTAATTTAAATACCTTTGTACGGAAAAACTTTAGTAAATGTTTAGTTATACGGGATATAAAGCAGATTTAGTAATTTTGGAAAAAATCTAAAAGTTTTGCTACTACTGCTAATTATACGACAGAGCACTAAGCAGATTTAAATTTATAATTAAGAATAACTGTAACTTTAATTACAAAGTAATAGCGGATATTGTACAAATAAGCGGACACTAAGTCCTTTACGTAATTAATGCAGTAATATTATTTTAGGCTGCTATATTCCTTAAATTAATATTTTTGTACAATACTTGGGAGGTATTATACAAATATTGGATTAATGTATATTAAGGACCCTTAAATTATTTAATATATAATTTAAAAATTAATTTTGTATTTAAAGAATTTTATAATTATACAAAAATAATAGGAATAATGTATAAAGAAATGCTTATTAAAGCATACTAAGTAATAAGCAAAATTAAAAGAGTATATAGATTGCTTAAACGTACATACAATATTTTATATACGGAACTTAGTTAATATATAAATAATAAAGTAATCCTTTAAATAGCTATTAAAACGTTGAATAATACAGTAGGCCTAAACGGCCTTATACTAATTCTGCTTGTTTTTGGAGCGTACCCGCAAATCAATTAAAATTTACCCCTATTTCTAAATATTGTGCAATGCGTAAAAACTGTTAATAAAGCTATGAAAATACTGTATAAAGAATAAACCAAAGTTGAAATTAATTGTGCAATAAACTAAAAGAATAAACCAATATTATATAATATTCTAATATTACCTTTCTAAAGCGAAGTACTTATTTAAAAAGAAAAGAAAAGCTAAGAAGGACTATATAAAATTCAATTAATTAAAGGACAGGATATAATTGTTGATTTAACTAACGGACCGATCAAATTCCGGTGTACACAGGTCAAGCCTTATTATTATATAATAGAAGTATTAGCTGAAGAACTAGATTTAAAGGAAATATAGCTTGTTTAACTAACTATCGTGTAAAGGAAATATAGGCAACCACGTAAGGAACTATAAGCTAAAGTAACTTATATATAATAATTTAATTAACTTTTTTATATAATAAAAAAATAATAAGCTTTTAACTTAGTGATTAAACTGTGTAAGGACGGTATAATTATAATACTTAGTAAACCTTTTAAAGAATTAGATATAATAAAAATTAATAATTTGTTTATATAAGGAGTATTTAAGATACTTAAGTATAATTTAGAACTATATGCGAATATTTGGATTTTTAAATCACGTTTTATGCGAGAGATTAAAAGGAAAAACACTTAACTATATAAGAAATTAAAACTTGTAATTTAAAGGTATAATAATACTAAAAAGAATATAGTTTTAACTTAATTACTAATAATTTAGCAAATAAATTAACGGTTATTACTAGTTTTAAGACTAACTTTTATATAAAACTATAATATATTAAGTAAAATAAAGGATATTATATAAGTATATACCTATTTAAAAAATAACTTTATACAAATAATCTACGTATAATTACTTAGAGAATTAGAAGCTAAATACTTTAAAAGCACATTATTATAAATTGTACAACTATTATATAAATTAGCAAAATCAGGACTTTATTAGTTTAAAATGTACTATTAGCACTACTAAAAGCAATTAAATATAAATATATTTATATATAACCCTTATTTACTAATAACTAAAGATTAATTATATAATTTTAGGATCACGGGTTTATAAACGGACGACATATTTAGCTTTGCAACCCTGGGCTTTTTAGCTAAAGAAAAGGAAAAACTGCACTAAATAAAGTTTTATATAAAACTAAAATAAACTTTATTATATAATAATCCAATTAAGTTTAATAATATACGTATAACTATACATAAAGATAAAATTATTATTATTTAAAAAAGGTAAGTTAAATAACTTGCTAAAATTAACCCTTATATAAAGAATAATATATAATAATATGTTTTTTAATATATATAAAGCGTATATATTAGTAGTATATATTAACTTAAAGTAGCGTATAATTTTTTTATAGCTGTATAAGTAATGAATTTAACTTTGTATAATATAAAGATTTTAAATAAAAGGATTAAATAGCAAATAAAAAATGCGGAATGCGGCCTCTTATTTATTTTACTGGATTTCCTTTATACAAAACTATTTATTTTTATAAATAAATTATTTATAAATAATACAAACTTAATATTTTAATTAGGATTCTTTATTGTATTAGTAACTAAGTTTTGTATAAAAGGAAATCCAGAAACTTTAAACTTTAAAATTATTAGGAATATAATATATTAGAACTTAAGCAAATGTAAACATGTTATACAAAGTATTTTAATAAGCGAATTATACAGTATAATTAATAAATTTAATAATACTATTGCTTTTTGTACAACGTTTTAAAAGATTATAATATTACTTTCTTTACTACTAATCCCTACAATAGTATATATAAACTTAAAATTGTTGTACAACTGTTTGGTTAAATTAGGAACAATATAGGAGAAGCGATTAATAATTAATATTATATTGCTTTATAAGTTATATAAAAAGAAAAAGATTTTAAAGGTATAATAAATTAATAGTAAAAATAACTTAGTAAATATGTTTACTAAGTATACTTTAAATGCTATACTAGAAATACTAGTTTTAACTAACTAACTTATTATATAAATTAAAGTATTTATTAAATAATAAAAATATTATTATATAAAAGTAACTTTATTAATAAATAAAGTTTTATTATTTTCTTTAAGTTTATTATACGGAATTTTCTTAAGTATTATATAAAAAATAATAAAAAATAGTAAAAAAAAAAGATTTTAATTTATACCTTAAAAGGCGTAAAAATTACTATACTTAAAGCTTATACCTTAAAGGGCGTACTAGGATTATTATGCCTAAAAGCCTAATATATAAAAACCCCCTCCCTCTACTACCCTTATACTTAATTATAAATAGAGTAGTAAGCGCTATATAAATATTAAATGCATGTAATGTAAGTACTGCCCTGGAAACTAAGGATTCTTTGATATGCCTTAAAAGGCGCACCGTTATAATAGGCGTAGCTACTTTGTAGGCCATCCCGGCAAGGATAGTTAAAGGCCTAACTATAACTTTGGATTAGAATGGCCTAGAAGTAGCTTTCCTAACGGATAAGCTTAGCTTAAGTATTAGTAAAGTTATTAGTAGCTAAAACCTGGAAAAGAATATTACGTAAAGGAGTAGTAGTAATAATTCTTTTTTTTTCCTAGTATACTAAATTAAATTAGTAATTGTACAAAAAAAAAAAAGGGATAAGAAAATACGTATATTTATATAGAAAAACTGTATAAAAGCTTAGTAAGCTAAGCATACGGTAGGGAGGCAGTAAACTTCTGTACAGCTATTATTATTTAGCTTAATAAACTTTTTAAACTAGGAAACACCTTTAAAAGGCGGAGGTGCAAAGTGCGGGCGTACGGGAGCATTAGAAAAGGAAAAGGAAGATATAGCGGCAGCAGCAAGGGCAATACTGCTTCTACTATTATTACTGCTGCAACAGTAGTAATAGCGGCAGTAAAGGAAATAGTAATAGTAATAATGATGATAACGGCGATATACAGCTACTACTTCTACTACTATTGTTACAGCTGCTATTACTGTTATTATTACTACTATTACTAGCAGTAGTAGCAAGATTTTTTATAGTACAAAGAGGGAAGAAAGAAAAAGGAAGAAAAAAAGAGTAGATTATATATAATAGAAAGAGAAGCATAGTTACGTATAGTAAATATAGTACGTACCTTTCTTCCGTTTTACGTATTATAAATGTAGTACGTACTTTTTTACTACGTATAGAAGCCCTATATATAAGGAAGTACGTAGGTTATTTCTATACTTAGAATTCCGGCTATTAAATACAACTTTTTTTAAAGTATAAGTAATAACGCAATAAGTAAGCCGCTATACATACTTTAAGTAAGAATGGTTCTATAAATAGCGTTTTGGGTAATTCTTTTTTAAAAGTAACTAAACTGGAGGCCACTTATTCGAACCCATATAAGGTTTTTTTTTTTAATTGTTTTTACTTTTTAAATAAGTGTTGTACAAAAGGGCACTGCAACTAAAAAGAGAAGAAAGCTAGTGTTAGTGCATTGGCATTGGTTGTATATAATGTACAATACCCTTTCGTACTACTGTTTAGCTAAGCTTAAGGCTTAGTTAAGCAGGCGGTATTTACTAGCAGAATTCCCTCCTTAAAAAGGGATTTCCTACACACGAAGGTTTTACCTTTGTACTTAAAAATAGAATATAAATAGTTAGTTATACAATAGTATTACTTATTTCAGCGCCGCACCCAGCATTAAATATACAGACCTATTTCGTATATTACCAAACCAACAAAAATGTATTATATTTTAATATATAATATATTATTTATTTATAATTAATTAATTAATAATAAGAAAAATAAACTACTATATAAATTAAGTAATATAAAATTTAATTAATTATTACTTATTTATTATTAAAAAATTTTACTTTTTTAATATTTTAAAGAACTACTTTAAAACTAAAATATTTAAGCTTATAATTTATAATTTAAACTTGCGTTTTTTAATATAACTAAGCATTACTTTAAAGTATTTATATTAATAAGCAGTTATAAAGTACTAAAATATACTTTTTATATTTTCTTTTTTTATTATATAAGTTTTAAAGTGTTTAAAAGTTGTAATAATTAGTTAATTATATATAATAAACTTTATAAAGCTTAAATAAGCAACTATTCTAATTATTAAAACTAAAAGTATTTATAAATATATAATTAGCTTTAAAAAATATAAAGAAATTAAAGTTATATATAAACAATATATACTTTTTTAAACGTATAGTTAATTATATAAGTAAAAAGGGGAAACAGCTAGCTTTAGCAAATAATAATAGTAATAGTAATAGTAAATATAATACTACTACTATTAGTATTTTTAATAGTTTTAGTAGTAATGCGTATTATATAAAATAATATTATAATTTATAATAGTTATTAGTATAAACTACTAATTAAAATATAAGATCTTTATTTAAATATAATATATATATTATATAATACTTAATAAAAAAAACGAGAGTAAGTTTATTAAAGTTAATTAAAGCTAAAAATATTAAGAAATACAATAGAAAAAGTAGTGTAAAAAAAGGAAAATAAACAAGTACATAAGTTAAAAAAAAAATTTTTCGTTTTATTAAACATTATACTTAATTATACAAAATAAGTAAGAAAGTATAACTTAAAGAAATAAAAAGGTAACTTTAATAAATATAGTAATTATTTAAAGTATTGCTTTAGTAAGGATGTCCAAAGCTAAACAAGGATATCCCAGGTGTCTTATACAAATTGGGTTAGAAGTGCGGTATTCTATGGTTGAGATGGGGTCTTTACTACAACAGGTTAGATTCATAGTTGGATAGTGAGACTTCATATCCGAAAAATCGACCCCCTTCTTCAGCGGCCAGTGCCATTTATCGTGCTACCGGCTGCTCAAGCGCTGGCTATCGTCATGTTAGTCCAGCCTAGTCGCCGTAGCTCGGAGCTGAGCCGGTGACTCTGTCCTGCTCGGACGCTTCCAGAAAGCCGGCGGGTTGCCTGTAAAGTAGGTAGGTACCTAATTATCTTTAATAGTCGTCATAATCGACAGGTAAAAAAACTGGTGGCTATCTGCGATCACGCCCCGAATGTTGCTGCATTGAATCAAACGATCAAGTAGGTATGCAAAACGTCCTATTATTTATTGGCTTACCAATATCAAACCAGATATCATTGCTGATTCGGCGCATACGACTTTACTTTACACACTAGATACTACCTAGTACTTAGTACCTATCTACCCAGGTATGTTGAGAGTATCTGAATACTTAACTTACCTAATGTAATCGCGAGGTTTCGTTGTTATCACCGATAATCGCCGGATCACACTTGATCCCCGGAACTTACCTGCATCGTTCGGCTTCGGCTTCGGCTTCAAGTGTCGAAAGACGCGTATCCGAGCATCACAACCGGTCAGGTCAGGCCCGGATCCATGTATGTTTATGCTTATTTCGACTCAATCACCCTGCCATACAGTGGACTCTAAGTATGTGTACAGAGTATGCATTTAGCGTACATTTCACGCCAAGTGCATATAACGACAGGCAGTAGATTGCCTCTTGAACGGAATGATCATGCTAACTAGCAGATTCGCATCGACACAATCCAATCGACAAGCGGCTCACTACAAGATGAGAATAAGCAAATCAAACCGTCGTGTGACGTTTCACCACACTACGTATAAAATGCCAACCTTAGGTATATACAGGGCTGGGTTCCAAGTAATAATAGCATTCCAAACAAACCATTATTCTCGCTACATAGGTAACTATCTAGTGTTAGCCTAGGTATACGTCGTTATACGACCCAGCGCCAAATGGACAAACCCAGAAAACCAAGACATTCGGTTCCGAAGCCGAGGCATTATCCCACCTAATAGTTGTTATGCGTCACAGAGCGTTGAGCGGCAGCCGGGATGATTTGTTCCTGATACAACTGCTATCCGAGACTCAATTGCCAGACAAGGAGGATAAACTGACAGGGGTGCCAGCACGTGTTAGCGGACAAGGATCCCGCTGAGACAAGAATGCAGCGCCCTGATAAAATACTACTGTACTCCGCCAATTCAGACGTTTTGAACCTTTTGCTCGGGACCGTCTCCGGTGCAGAATTTGTGACACGAATCCTTCGAAGCCTGCATGTAAGCCCCCGCCTATACAATATCCCCAAGGAATATCCAAAGGATTCAAATATCAATCAACTTCGGCAAGAGAGTATAAGCAATTGGCCAAGATCACAAGGGCCGACCGACATGCGACGAAATGCCGTGATCAACCGTGTGGACGGGATACAGCCTTGATTCCAGTGAGCCGATAATAACGAGTCATTTCTGCCCTGACATCGGAACCAGGTTGTGTCAATAACATACAAAGACCTGGTGAACAAATAGCATTACCATGTTCGATAAACTTTGCTGACATACACGTCTAACATCTGTTATATTTCTCCTTCCCAGAGTTTCTCGTAGCATTAAGTTGATAGTTTGACAACCCCTCTCTAAACCACGCCTAACTCCGGCCCGTCGTAAGCTTCATTCGAAAACGTGTCCCATGCCGTCACAATAATGTACACATCTAGAAAAACGGTGAGGTAGAGCACATAGCGGCCCCAGGCCATGTAAAATGTCTTGCTCAGGAGTTATCTAGAATTGCGGCGTGGACTGTCGTGTCTCCGCCTGGGTGTGTAAGCGCTGTGGAGTTCTGGGGTCCCGGTTTCAAGTAACAGTTCCCGGGCGCATTCACACTGTTGGCCTCAGTCCGGTTCGTCCACGCCGTGACAAAGCTGACGCCAGAACACGTGAAATTCGCCGACGTCTCGATGTCGGGAAAGTTGCCGGCCGTGTACGCCGAGTAGGATGCGCAGGCATCCATGCAGTCGTCGAAATTCCCGACGAAGAAGGATTGGAGCGGCGGATTTGGCGCGTCACTGTTGCAGAAGATCTTGAAAGTTGGTCGGCTGTAGACTGCAAATTACCGTCAGTTAATTATCACCGTTGCGACCGCGATTGTTTGCGGAACATACATGCAGAAGTGTACCGGGTTGCGGAAACCTTGTCCGGATCCGAGGAGCATCCACGGTCTATCATGCTAGCATTGGCAAGATAAGCCGCCAACTTTATCTCCGCATTGTTGGCTCTGTTCGCTTGGGTGCCGGTTCCAACTGCTAATCCTATAACAGCAGCGAGCAGAGTTGCGACAACGGCCGATAGAACAAGTATTGGAATTGGGCAACCGCAAAATTGTCTGGGTGATTTCCTCGGCAGTTCCCTTGCTGGCAAGGCATACAGCGTCGACTGGTCGTCATATGTTGGGATCGGGTTGACAGCGGGGTATGAGGTCTTTGGTGTTTCTATGAACGTAGGTGCAGTATTAAACGAATTATAAGGCTTGAGTGGTATTGACGCAATGTGCTCGTTGCGATATTCGGGTACGGACGCAATGTGTTCTCCGCGATATTCAGTTACGGGTGCTGGTGGCGGATAGTATACCTCCGGTAAGCTTTGCGGAGGTACCAGCTCTGGGGCTTCGTGCCACTTTTTGAGAAGAAGTGTTGGTAAACGATATTATACAGCTTCTCGGCGCAAGGAACTCACATTCTGAGCCATGGGCTGGCTTCGGGGGGGAGGCAAAAGCCACCAGAGTGCTTCGAAGCAATCCTATACGGTTTTGCAATCGCCGGTAATAGGCGTGGTGTTCTGTTTTCGACTCAGCAATCGAGATGGAATCATGGCCAAAAAAAAGCGAGAAACGGAAAACCGTTCACTTGACCCAGGTAGGGGGCACCGGTGCCGAGAGTGAATATAAGTATCTATAGCTACTATGGTAGTATAATCTAGGACTTGGTCCCCAAGGTTGCGCTCGGCAAAATCCTGGCGAAGTTCCGCATAGCTTTACCTACTGCCTGCATACAGCTTGTTTGAGGGTCGACAGGCTTGGGGCAGGGGTCTGTATGTATTCCTACAAGTCCTACCGGTAACCAGCAAATGAAGTTGCGCGATCGTAATGGCGACCGTAACTTGGGGGTATGCGAGGCCCTGTTTCAGTTATATTGCTCTGATGTTCATTGCAATACGCCAAGGTCAGCTGACTTGTTGCTACTACGCTGTTCTTGGGGTCGGTTGTACGGTAGTTCATCGCGACTAACAGCTTCACGGGAACAAAATAGTGAACTGGTACTCACAAGAAGCCGTTAGCAACACCATGATATAGGTAGACTAGAATTTATTTGGGGTCACCCGAGATATTTATTCCTAGGAAAGTATGCGCTAAGTGGTTCGAAACATCCTAGCAGGCGCAACATTCGTAGCTTGTCATTGCAATTTGCCCCAGGGTAAGTAGTTTTGGTGCTAGATGCCTCTGTATGAGTTTTCCTTCTGTTTTGTTTCTACGTAGCAAAAGGGAGCATCTGAAGTGCGCTGTACCAACGCTAACCCTAGAATGCTTGTACTTTCTAAAAGGGGGTGATCCCAGGGGCTGCGCGCCATCTTACCGTTACAACATGTTGTAACCCGTTCATCGTTTCATCCCGCCTCAGGACTTGGCAATGAAACGGGATGTCACCACAAACATTTGTATTGGCCAAAATAAAGGTCATAAGCCATATCGTACGTACAAACCCAGCTGAGGACTTATACAGCTACTTGTTAGCGCTGATATAGGACTTGAACTAAGAATCACATCGAAGTGCGAGCCTTCCTATTCCGTATATAGCTTACTTTTTCTGATATGGTGCATGACAGTAGGGTAATGAACTGGGCAGATCACCATCTAGTTAGGGTTCTAGGGGTCCCCCCGCTTGAATCTCATCAACGCGTTATGCCAAGTCGTTATGCCATCCCGCCCATAGCAATCGAAAAGCTACATACTTAACTAGAAGTCAATCGCATCGTGCTGCTTGCCACTATTCTATATCTTACTTAGGCATAAGTGTTAGTTAACCATTACGACGTACCAAGGAAAGGGGAAAATACCAGGTAGGCCGAACTCAAGAATACAATTCAGTTGTTGGCCAATTTGAAGCATCCACCATGACTGTTATTGATGACCCTACCCTTAATAATAATCCCCGGAAACCAAGGACGAGGCAGCGTATTCATAAGGAGCCACCTGCACTCGCCATCCCCGACATTAATGATGATGCCACTGAGCGGAAACGGGTTCTGAATGTCTTGGCACAGCGCCGATACCGTGAGCACCCTGTACACCCGTCATCATCCACAGGGAGTGTCTAATTTGCATCCTAGGCGAACGGAAAAGGCATGCGAAATGTCATGATAGGGCTGAAACCACTCCGTTAGCATCCCAGTCTACGGAGACCCGACATATCAGGTCCCGATCCCCAACGACGCAAAATACACCGGGAACTGAAACCCATCTTCTGGAGGCGACGCCATTCTCAACGAATGTAGACCTCCTCTCGGCTTCTGATGCTCCTTCCATGAGCCTAGATCTCGTCTCCAATGTCAGCTTGCCGACAAGATGGCCTATTACGACATTCGAGGCAATAGAAGTTGGTCTCACAAGAATGGAAGAGTCCTATCCTAACATAGAGGATCCCAGCTTGTCCACTTCGCACACAGAAGCGTCAGTCATAGGAGGAGGCACTACTATATTTAGTTTCCTCGATACTATAGATCCGAGTTCTCTTCTCGACTCGTTATCCAGCAGTCCTTCAGCATCGGGTGACTCGAAGACTACAGACCTCACTTTTCCCGATTCTTATTACCTTCCAGTCAACGAACTGGTGCTCTTGAGAGGTCTTATGCGCATCGCCTCGCGGTTGAGATGCAACACCACAGCAATATGGGAACTCGGTGCTAATTCTCCCTTCAACGATGGGACTCACACTATCCTAACGACTCAAGAGCTGCCCGAAGTCTGGCGGCCGACCTTGTCACAGTCATCTACCCCCCACCACCCCGTGATCGACCTACTACCATGGCCCAGTGTTCGGGATCGCCTGATCATGCTCATGAGTTTGCCAGATGAAGCCCGCCCACCTGCTGCCGCTGGGCCTTGTAAGTTCAACTGGCCCCTATGGCGGGGGTATGAAGGCTTCAGTTAGACCTACAATGGTGTATCGGAGGTTATTAGATTCCTTCCGCATCTAAATGCCGTAATAAATGGCCAATTTTTGGGCACTGACTGACTTTGAGAAATTGCAGTGGCGATTGCTCAGTTAGCATATGACCTCGAGGACGCGGCTGAGGGCGTTCGCATCTGGGGGGATGATCCATGCGAACCAACCTCCTGGGAAGTCGGGCAAGTGCTTTTCGAGCGGTGGTGGTTTGTTTTCGACAGACAGGTCATCGACCAGAGCAATTATTGGCGGAGGTTACGCGGCGCTGCGACGTTGAGCATGAAAAGCTGAATAGCCCCCTCAGGAGCCTTTTACTGCTACCTCCAAGCGACCGGCATTAGTCGTCCATTCTATCCTTGGGGCGACTTCAGGCAATGCAGCCCTTTCAATTTAAGAAAGATTACCAAGTTACCTTGGGGCCGTTTTGGTTTAGGGGTACTCGCCAAATATAGGATCTCAAGTCAACTTATATATCTACCAGTATCGTTATCCTCACCTACAACTTGGCGATCTTTACCGCATCATTAGTAGCTGAGGGGGGTTCTCTAAAACAAGGCTCTCACCAATAGCCGGTCTCATGAGCAGTTACGAATTGAAAGCAGGAAGACCTAGTCAAAGATACAAAATTCCCCTGACAAACCTCATTCCTTACGGCCTCATGGCGCGCTTTCAACGATAACGGCGAGTGATCATAGGATGTGTTGCTCGCCGACCTCACGATAAATATTGACTATGACGCAACCTGTATTTCGTCACTGAAGAGACCAGGTACCAAGCCATTCATGTATCCTTCAATGACAGAAAGGGAATGATGCTCGCTTGAACTGGAAAACGAGGCATCTAGTGGCCATCAACCTGGAGAACCTACAAAAGGACGGAGCTGGTCGGCTACCATTCCGACTACTCATCGCCAGCGCGGCACAGCAAGATGCGACGATCTCATCATCGGCACGCCTGCAAGCCATCCTCTGCGGACCGTTCCTGCACTGGGTGAGAGTACGCAAAACCACTTGAAACAAGGGCGAGCAGACGGAGATGAGGCTGGGGCCGGGAAAGGCTGAGAAGGAAGTATCCTGTACAGTCCTAAGAAGCTGACATGGTAACATCTCCCGATGCCCCGAAACTGAGGGGTCAGCGGCCGGCTGAATGGGGCTCGCCGAGAGCTATCCGCCACTTTGAGCAGGCAAGGAAACTTCACGTAGCTTTCTCGTCCTTCTCTTTTGAAGGGGCATCATCTATGCCGCCGTGCTGGAAACATTGATGTCCTCCGAAATGCCCATTCTAATCTATATATAATTTCTTGATGTCTTTCTTAGCTTGTAGATGGTGAAGGCAGACATCACTGTATTTGCTCATTACAGCTTACTTCTCGGGGATTGGGTTTTGTCTTGCGTTCCGTCCCGTAGCCCCTCCCAAGAAAAGAATAGCTTCGATTATAGCTTTGGCGATCAGGGCCCTATAGCATTGGATTGGCATCAAAGAAGCAACCAGTATATCTCGGGGTATCCTCTTGTAGGTTAAGTAAGTACCTACTTAGTACCCAGAGAGCCCTCTGCTCGTCCACAACAGAAACATGAGTGGAACCTTCATGCGTAGCCCCATTCTAAACCCCGAATAGGTACCAATTTCTCAGCACCTACGTACCTATTCCTCAAGGTGCCTTAGTCTACGTACCTACGTAGGTATACATAGTAGTAGGTATGGTGTACGTATACTAGTTAGCCAGTAAGCAATAACTACCTACTAGTTACCTGGACTGTACGTTGCGGTTCGGATTGGTATACGTCTTTATAGCCCATATACACGTGGATTGGCGGATATGCACAAGTCTCTGCTCACCGAACTTTGTCGTACTTATACTGCCCACTAGTTGGTACCTCGTAGAACTAAAAAACACGAGGGAAAGGAAGGTACTAATTATCACGATGGAGAGAATTGTCTCTGGGAGGGTACCACGAACTGCTGACGGCACTCCAAATGCTGTGTGATTACTGCATTGGACTGGGGTAGCCAGGCCAATCGGCGCCAGCCGGCCGGTGAATCCTTGTAGCGGCGGCATTTGCCTGCCTACAACCTCCATCACCTCCATCTAGAATACCTTTAACCTTGCCCTAGGAGGTAGGGACCTGTGTACCTACGTATGTACGTACTGTAGACCTACATACGTAGTATGTACTGGTATACTGCATAAGGCACTTAATCCACTAGGTACCAATATCTAGTACGTACTTAAGTACAAGTAGGTATGTAGAGCCGAGAAGTACTTGTTTGTTACATAGTAGGTAAATGCCCGGATGGATGGCGCTCTGCCTTCTGTGTTCCAACCGAAACGCCGAGTTGGGGCTTTCAATGGGAAGCACAGTGCCCATAACAGGGTGGATATGGAGGGGCAAATGAGGGGTCACTAAATCAGGTAGTACTATGTAGGTACTTGCACTATATTGTATCTGCCCGTTTCAAGGCATTGTTACATACATCCCTCTCGACCTTGACCCGAGAACCAGGAATCGCCGCCCAGCGGCTAAATACAGAAGCATCGATTGATGAGTTGGTTGGATATGGCCGTATGTGCGAAGCAAAGTATTTTGTGATTTGTTGTTGGGTCTTTTGGTGCTCGTGCACTTGGCGGTGATGTAAGACTGTCGGGTGTACCGCTAGATACTAAGGTACGCCGTCACACCCTCGCAGAGCGTACGTACAGTAAGTTGATTGTCAGATGGCACGCTAACTTAGCAAGTCCCTGCAGGCTACTCCGTACTGGAGAGGGCAATGCGGGATCGGTGCCTCAAGGACGAGTGACCGGATGGCCGCGAGAAGTTTTGGGACGAGCATTGGATCTCTAGCTCCCGTCTCTGGCCAATGAAGACAGCTCCATGGTCGGAGCCGTACATTAGGAGGTGCACTACACTACCACACTACACTACCTACTATGATGAGGCGCTCCTGCAGCAGTTAGCAAACACGCCTGACTTCGTTTTTCCTCCTTCTCCTGCTTTTCCTTCGCCTTTCCTCGCTTTTCCTCGCCTTTTTTTTTTAATCTTTTTTTTTTTTTCCCCGCTTTCGCGTCTCCCCAGCTCCCTTGCCCTGTCCCGCGACAGCCGACAGCCGACAGCAACGACCCGAACCGCCTGTGCCGGAACTCGAGCGGTTGCATCTTCGAGCACAGTGGGAGCGGTCAACCGGTCAACCGGTCCACGTTCTCGCGAGCTGGATTTAGCGGCCCTCTTTTCTTTTCCTCATGTGCACGGTTGCATGGTTGCATGGTGAGCTCTCCCCATCGCCTTTCCCCCTTGCCCCTTTGCTCGGCATGAAATACCACGGATACCATGGCCCCAAAATCAGCTCATGGGCAACGATATATGCCATTGCTACCGGCGCGGTTGTTTGATCTGCAGTTGCATTCGTCGCTCACGCCGAGTGCTCTGTGGCCGCTCAATATGTGCAAACGGAATGAGACTTGCTGACTCTGACAAGGTGCTACGTTCTCCTAGTGTCCTGACCTTTGACGCATCCGTCGACGCCCAGTTTCGAAGGCATACCCATCACCTCGGCCAAAATGCATATCAACGCCATGATTGCGGATGCCGAAAGGACCGGCGAGCCCTCGTTTTCCTTTGAATACTTCCCTCCCAAGACCGCCCAGGGTGTTCAGAATCTCTACGATCGGATGGAACGCATGTACGACTTCGGACCCAAATTCATCGACATTACATGGGGAGCTGGCGGCCGGATTGCCGAGCTTACTTGCGATATGGTATTACAAGCCCAGACATTTTTCGGCCTGGAGACCTGCATGCACCTGACTTGCACCGACATGGGCGAGGAAAAGGTCAACGATGCCCTGCAAAAGGCGTACAAGGCCGGCTGCACCAACATTTTGGCACTTCGCGGAGACCCACCTAGAGAGAAGGAGAAGTGGGAGGCCACTGATGGCGGCTTTCAGTATGCAAGGGACCTTGTAGCCCATATCCGTAAGAAGTACGGGAATCACTTCGACATCGGTGTTGCTGGCTATCCCGAGGGCTGTGACGATAACAAGGACGAGGAGTCGTTGCTGGACCACCTGAAGGAGAAGGTCGACATGGGTGGCACATTCATTGTTACCCAGATGTTCTATGATGCAGACAACTTTGTTCGATGGGTGGGAAAGGTGCGGGAGAGAGGGATCAACGTTCCCATTATTCCCGGGATTATGCCTATCGCCACCTATGCCAGCTTTCTCCGACGGGCAAACCACATGAACTGCAAAGTCCCCGAGAAATGGATGGCCGCCCTGGAGCCCATCAAAAACGATGATGCGACCGTTCGAGAGGTCGGGAAGGTCCTCGTGGCGGAGTTGTGCCGTCAAATCGTGTCTGCGGGCATTGTCCACCTTCATTTTTACACCATGAATCTTGCACAAGCCACTCGCATGGTTCTGGAAGAACTGGATTGGCTGCCCTCCTCACAGCGTCCCCGGCACCAGCCGCTTCCTTGGAAACAGTCACTTGGCTTCGGTCGTCGTGAAGAGGATGTTCGCCCCATCTTCTGGCGGAATCGGAACAAGTCCTATATCTCTAGAACACAGGAATGGGACGAATTTCCCAACGGCCGATGGGGTGATTCTCGGTCGCCTGCTTTCGGTGAACTCGATGCGTATGGTATAGGTTTGACGGGCTCGAACGAGTCCAACAGGAAGAAATGGGGCGAACCCAAGTCCATCGGTGATATCGCAAGTCTCTTTACCCGCTATCTAGAGAAGGATCTCGACTCCCTGCCTTGGAGCGAGGCGCCCATTTCGGGCGAAGCCGAACTGATCAAGAACGACCTCATCAATTTGAACAAACGTGGATTCCTCACCATCAACTCCCAACCCGCCGTTGACGGTGTCAAATCCACACATTCGGTGTACGGGTGGGGCCCGCCGAATGGATTCGTATACCAGAAGGCCTACCTGGAGCTGTTTGTGCACCCCGACTTATACGGTGAGGTGATTCGTCGAATCGAAGGCCGCGAGACGCTCTCATACTACGCTGTAAACCAGGCGGGTACGTTCGCGACGAATGCGCCTTCGGAGGGGCCCAACGCTGTAACCTGGGGTGTCTTCCCGGGTAAGGAGATAGTTCAACCCACTATTGTCGAGAGTGTGAGTTTCCTCGCTTGGAAGGACGAGGCGTACCGACTTGGAAACGACTGGGCTCGTTGCCATGACGCGAATAGTCCTAGCCGCGCTCTAATCGAGGGAATCATGAACCAATGGTATTTAATTAATATCGGTAAGTTGTAACTCCTGGTGTGGCTTGGTAAAGCTGGTCATTCTAACGGCGGCCTTTTAGTTAATAATGACTTCCACGATACGGGAGCTGTATTCGGGCTATTCGACGGGCTAGAAGTGAGGGAGGTTGACACTCCGGTCACCATCTCAGCCCCACATGTTAACGGCACCAACGGCACTCAGGAGACGGTTAACGGTGCGGTATCGGCACAAACTTCATGACGATTAAACAATTTCGGCGCATTTCAGGTTTAGGCATTTTCAACAAGCATATGGCCCGGTGGGACTGGCCAAAGGGGGTTCAACTCATTCAACAAGCATGTACTAGAGGCGTTTGGGAATTTTTCAACAAAAGTTTTCGGAACAGGAGGCTCATCAACTGGCTGGAAACAATTCTCTCTAGGCCTGGAGAGTCATGAAAACAAGGCTGCATCTATATCTCAACGATACCCCGGGGTTTGAATTTTGAGGAGTGATTTTCACATGATGGAAAGGGTTACGGAGCAACAGACCTCAACCGTTCTGTTTGGCAAGGAATTTTAAATGGCTTTTGGATCATTCTTTTCCGGAACTTGTCTGTTCTTCGGCCAAGCTCGAAGAACTTGGACCATTTGGAATCATGTCTAGGTTTTACGACTTTACACGTCAGTGAATAGAGGACAATTTATTTCGCGGTGCTTATAAGCCGCCGCATGTATTGGCACCGATATTTATTTTATTCTTCGTCTCGTTATTTGGGGTGCTTGATTTGACTGGATCAACAGACTTCCTAATACCACCAGCCGACTAAGGTACCTACCCGTCCAGCCTAATAGCGGCCAAGGACTAAAGCTGTAGCGGTCGCTGGAGTAGCTGTTTTAAGGTGCTGAATTAGGTACCTAATCCACTAGCCTAGACGGATCAAATTGCCGAGGATCTTCCGTCCCTTATGCCTGAATTGGAGGTACCGTTCGTACAACCCCATCATGGTACATCATCATATCTGGCGAGCATCGCATCTTTCAACCCAGTGTCGTCTTAAAAGTTTACTCTCGATCTGTTTTAGCTTTTCGCGTGAGTTATAGTACTTACGCCGCTAAAGGACACCGTGCATTATTTCATAGCCGTGTTCGCTTACCCTATCGACGTATAATCGTGTCAAGCGTGCTTTATTGTCTCTCACCTGGACATTGTTCGTTCTACATGAATTCCCGACTCTCACAGCTTGCACGCCATTTTTACAGACCTCGACCCAGCTTCGGCCACATATCCACGGCTGCAGGTTCGCGATCGAGGATCGATTCTGCTGCGTCGAGCATCATGGCACCGGCTCCGACTCCGACAGGCGTCAGAGCCGCGAGCACTATTCACACTGCTGCATGTCTTATCATTGGGGATGAAGTTCTCGGTGGAAAGGTCAGTCTTAGCCCGCTGGTTTACAGCTCCCTTAGTAAAATATTAACTTCATTATAGACGGTTGACGTAAGGTAGCCTGCAGCATCTATCAATTACTTTACATTGACATCAGAGTCGTAGACGAACTCGGCTTTCATGGCTAAATGGTGCTTTTCACTTGGTATGGTAAGACAAGATGGATTTACGGAGTGTGATTGGCAGCTACTGGGGGGTAGAGACAATCGTCTGACCTTACACGCGCTCTACAGAACTTGAAGCGGGTGGAAACAATCGAAGATGATGAAGACGAGATCGTCGAGGCTGTCCAGAGAATGAGTAAGCGGTATGACTTTGTGGCCACCAGGTATGACACCAAGAAAACTCGCAGACCATCTGCCAGGCGGCGTTTTAAGCTAATGCGTAAACCCATAGTGGAGGAATTGGGCCAACGTGAGCAGTTCCGTTCGTCTCCCGAGCTTGCAACTTTCCGTGACTTACCGGCCACGGTCCAGGCACGACGATATAACGTATCAATCAATAGCCAAGGCGTTCAAGCTGCCACTCAAGCTCCACGCCGATGCGTACGAGCGGATGAAGAGACTGAGCAAACCGAACAAGTTGCAGCCCGACTTCAGCTGGGATGTTGAGTCACCGGCCAAGACTGCACGACTGCGGATGGTCGAGTTACCCATCGACGAGTCGCGCGATCTGGGCAAGCAGGTACTGTTCCCCCGTGACGATTTGTGGGTGCCCGTCTCGGTCGTCAATGGAAACGTCCATATCCTCCCAGGCGTCCCGAGATTATGTAAGTCCCAGGTCGCGAGCAAAAGCTAAGGGAACCGCTGACCCCGTTTTAGTCGAGGGCTTGCTGGAGGGCCTTAAGCCTTTCATCGCCGACCGGCTCTTGGATCCCGAGGGCAGGGGGATATACCGAGTTATCATCTCAACACCGTTGCCCGAAAGCGCGGTAGCCGGATATCTGACCGAGCTTGCCGCGAAAGTCACCCCGAAAGGAGTCAAAGTGGGAAGTTATCCCCACTGGGGAAAAAAGAACAACTCTGTTACCCTTGTCGGCCGCGATATGGAATATCTAGAAAGTCTGGTGCCCGAGGTAGTTCAAAACGTTCAGGGCAAGCGAGTTACGGCCGAGGGAGAGGATGACGAGCCTGAGCAGTTGTAACTGTACGATCACATATACAGGGTCTTGCAATTGCTGTAGGTATTATCCTTAGCTTTTTCGTATCTTAATAGGGGGTAATGTCATCCTAATACATAGGCTAGTCTGATGCAGCTAGAGTGTAGCAGCCGGTTTCATATGATGATCGAATATGTTATCTAATAGTTCTCCCACCATGTTCCGGTTGCCTCTAATGAAGCCGTATGCACCGTACACCACCGAGGGGAAATTTACGCTCCGATGAACCCGGAAGGAGTAGCATAAGCTTATTCCGAGGACCCTCAGGCCTACTTCCGTTACCGGACTCGCAGGGCTATCAATGCATGCCGGTATTTCGGATTTCGGTAAACTTTACGGCCGGATCCAGCTTACTAGGTTTCTTTTACCCCGGCGTCCCATTTCCAGATAACCGATGGCAATTATCAGTTGGGATAGGAGGGGGCCCTTTTCAACAGGATGAGGCAAGTTACCGCGGCGTACTCGATAGACGGTTGGAAATGATGCTCGGCGCCATCACCGCACTCATACAAGACGACCCCGAATACTCGGAAGAGCCGCCGCTCGTCCTGATTCACGACGGAGGGGGCACAACAATCAACTACTACTACCTCGGCAATCTTGAGCGCTATGTCTGGGGCATCAGCAACGAGAAACTGGTTGACGACACCGCCTGGCCTGGCGGCATCAAGCAACTAGCTCAGACCTACGTCGACCTCGTACTCCGCGAGCTGCCTCGCGGACCTCTGGTCTTGGGGGGATGGTCCGTCGGGGGTCTCATCGCCCTGGAGATGGCTAGGATCCTAGCTGGAAATACCGACACCCGCGTCCTCGGCGTTGTCATGATGGATACCTACTATCCTTCCACCGACGACGGCGGGGGCGACAGGGACACGTCTGCCATAGAATGGGGCGAGGCGACGACGGAGGAGTCGAAGGCATCCACGCTGAAGTGTATCGCCAACTCGGCCAAGTTCTCGCGGCAATGGGGCCGGGACGCGCGGAACGAGTCGGTGAGACCCGGATTACCACCAGTCATTCTCCTCCGCGCGAGCGAGAGCCACGGCGCTTCCGACGCGAGGATACGCGGCGGAAATAACGTTCTGGGATGGGCGAGTTACCGACCGGACTTTTTCGCGCATGTGCTAGACGTGCCCGGGAATCACTACAACTTATTCGCGGATGAGAACGTGGACGGGCTGACTGATGGGCTTTCTCAGGCCTATGAGATATTGGAAGAGGCGGAGGGGGTTTGAATACCGATCCTGCATGCGGTCTTGGCCTAATCCTAAAAGCTTGTTTCATTGTATTCCGGGCGTGCATAGATAGCATTAAACTTCCAAGACATAAGTGTCATGGTCACGGGTGCATAACTCAGTCATCAAGCGGCGTAAGCCCCTATTACCGCGACAAGGATAGCTAGCACCCAAATCCGTCCGAAAGGCTTATTTTCCGGCGGGAGAAAATACATTCCGCATTATACAATTACCGAGCACGGTCTCGTAATCAAGGCCCTCGAATACCCAAAGGATACCGTGAAGTCCGCAACAGCGGAGAATCCGAGCCGAGAATACACTGATGCCTTCCGGCCGGTATTGTCTTCTTCGGTCAACAGCGCTTCCATTAGCCGTGAGCTCAAATGTGCACATTGAATGAATAGTACCGTAACGCGTCGGTATTCCCTGCATTTCGTGAGGTCCATTTTGCGGTACTAAACAATTCCGGCTCCAAAATGAGTTCGTGGGGCATTTGTAACGGTCAAAAGATAGGATAGATGATATACATCTAAATTTTCTTGAGTGCTCTCTACATCACAAAACAATGCAGCTTTCCGGCTTCCCATTACTGCGCACCATTGTTGATAATTATGAGATCGTGTCCGTCTTACCATGCTCGGAGGAGCAGCGTCGTGCACTGAAATCATGGAGAGATTTCGATAACCAAACGACCCTCTTCAAACTACAGATGAACGATGGCGAGGACATTTGTATCGAGAGACTAGAACATGCGTGGCAGAGGGTCGTCCAGCAAAAGGCAGCGCTACGGACAGTATTCGCCATTGGCTCGAATACCACCGAGCTTTTTCAAGTGGTGATTAAAAACTATCATGCCTTGTTTACACATGCGCATTTAGGAGAGACGGATGACCTCGAGGCTAGTGTCGAACAGGAGCCCCTGCCTATTCTCGCTACAGGGGCGCCGATGCACATAGCTCAGGTTTACACAGCCAAAGGTGTCTCTCCGCTGCTCAGATTCTGTTATAATGGCATTGCCATTCAGGATGACTGCCTGGTCGGGTTACAGACGGATTTGCCCCGAGTCTATCACGCATTAGCGAACCCAGAGTCACCGCCTGGTGTTGCCCTCGTCGCCCAAGTAGGAGAGAAAAGTGCACCACACTACATGTTGGAGCGCATACAACATGCAGAACCTACTATTCTTGGCCTCGGTATGATCGAAGAGCAGAAGACGACAGCAGAATATACGAATGTGACGATGCCCGGCTCCCTCGGCGAGGCTCTCCTCCTCCAGTGCTCGGAAAGCGGCGTCACGCCCACGAATATGCTCCAGGCTCTGTGGCTGATCCTGTTGGCGAAGTATCTTCGCTTAGAACAGCCTTGCTGTATGTACAGGCTTTCACCAAGTGACTCGTTAACTCGCCATAACGGTAGCGGTCGGTTTGCTCGACGCGACTTCCTATGTACGGAAGTCATTGCGGATGACGACCAAATTATAGATCTTGCTAAAAGGCTGCACGAACAAACTGTGCAAGACAGAAGGGCAGATGCACAGACATTGTCGGCCTCAATGCACGGTGATAAACGACTTTGCAACTCAGCCGTGTGTTGGCACGACGCTAACATTGCATCTGGTACTCAAGATCATGTGCTAAGTATACAGCCGATCAAGGCGGAGGGTCTTGAGGAGGTGAGTTCACGGCATATCCTCGCATAAGGTATTAGCATCTTATTGACGAGGTTGATTAGCATGAGGTTACCCTGACACTCATCCATTCTGGGGCCGAGTTATCGGTTCAATTGCAGACAGGGCGCACAGTAGAGCGTTGGCTGGCCAAGAGCATAACTGAGATGTTCGTCCAGTCCCTCGAGTATGTCCTGAGCTATCCTGCCTGTAGGATCAAAGACATCCCGTCCTGTAGCCCTGCCGATATAAAAATGATGCAGGAGTGGAACGGAGGTGAACTACCGAGACAAGAAAACTGCATACACGAAATGGTACGGGATCAAGCTCGCCTACGTCCAGATGCCCCTGCGGTCGTCGCCCACGATGGATCGCTCTCCTACGCCGAGCTCGAAGCCCTGACAAACCGCGTTGCCAATGCATTCTTCACCACGCTGAAACTCCAACATGAGGAGAAGGTCATCCTGCAGTTCCCACATTCCCTCTGGACTATCGTGGCCATGATGGCGGTCATGAAGGCCGGCGCTGCCTTCATCCCACTGGACGAGAACATCCCCCTAGACCGGGTCAAGTCCATCGCCTCAAAGGCCAACGCCCGCCTCGTCCTCACCGCCAACGCGCCCGCGACAAAATACGATGTAATCGGCCTGCAGACCGTCATCCTAGACCAGTCCTTCGTGAACGGGGAGACGCTGTCGGAGGCGACGGCCTGGGCCCGCGACGACACGAAGCCATCCGACCTCGCCTACGTCATCTTCACGTCGGGCAGCACGGGCGAGCCCAAGGGCTGCGCCGTCGAGCACCGCGCGTTCTGCTCATACGCAGCGGCGTTCGGCCCCGCGCTCCACGTCGGGCCCGGCAGCCGCGTGCTGCAGTCGACGTCGTACTCGTTCGACGTGTCGCTCAAGGAGATCCTGCTGGGCCTGCTCGCGGGCGCGTGCCTCTGCGTGCCGTCGGACCACGACCTCATGAACGACGTGGGCGGCGCCGCGGCGCGCCTGGGCGCCAACTACGCCAACTTCACGCCGTCGGTCGTCTCGCACCTCAACCTCGAGGCGGGCGCGGGCGCCGGCATCCGCACGCTCGTGCTCGGCGGCGAGGCGCTGACGGCCGACGTCATCGCCGCCTGGGCGCCGCGCGTCGACCTGCTGCTCGGCGGCTACGGCCCCAGCGAAGTGTGTCCCACGTCGGCCGTGACGGGCCCGCTGTCGCCGCGCTCGCACCCCCGCAACATCGGCCGGCCGGCGGGGGCCCGCGCCTGGGTCGTCGACCCGTCGGACCACGACCGGCTGCTCCCCGCGGGCGCCGTCGGGGAGCTCGTGCTGGAGAGCCACGCCGTCGGCCGGGGCTACATCGGCGACGAGGAGCGGACGGCGCGCGTCTTCATCGCGGACCCGGCGTGGTGCGCGCGGCCCGAGCTCCGCGCAGCAGAGACGGCCGCTCTGGGGGCGGCGCGCCGCATGTACAAGACGGGGGACCTGGTCGCGCGGTGCGCCGACGGCTCGCTGCTGTACTTCGGCCGCAAGGACATGCAGGTCAAGCTGCGCGGCCAGCGCATCGAGCTCGGCGACGTCGAGGCCCACCTCAAGGCCGTCGTGCCGGCCGACCTGGCCGTCGAGGTCGGGGTCCCGCGCGGGGGAGGCGACGAGGACAAGATGCTGGTCGCCTTCGTCTGCCTCGGCCCGCAGTCGTCAGCCGCGCCGCCCGCCGACCTATCCTCGGTCGACGCGGCCGCCCAGGCGCAGCTGCACGCCCTGCTGGGAGAGGCCGAGGAGCAGCTCGCGCGCAGGGTGGCGCGTTACATGGTGCCGGCGGCGTACATACCGCTCCGCGCCCTCCCCGTCACGACGTCGGGCAAGCGGGACCGCCGGGCACTGCAGCGCATCATCACCTCCCTGAGCAAGCAGGAGCTGCTGGCCTGGCGCCGGCCGGCGGGAGAGACGTCGCCCGCCCGCCCGCCGACCACGGATATGGAGCGGAGGGTTGCCGGGCTGTGGGCCCGGGTTCTCAAGGTCGGGGCCGACGAGCTCAGTCTGGACGACGACTTCGTCGGGCGGGGCGGCGACTCGCTGGCCGCCATGAGGCTCGCCAACATGGCCAAGGCGGCCGGGCTCAGGCTGACTTTCAGGGATATCTACCGTCGCAGCCGCGTGCTCGGCGACCAGGTGGAGATTTGTCTGAAGAATACCAGTGCCAGTAGAACCAAAGTGACGAGGAGCGTCCGCGTCTCTGGCCGCCTTACTGAAAATGAGAGTCAGTCTGTGCCCAAACAACCTGTGCTCACCAGTTGAAAAGGGGGGAAGGGTGGCGTTAGGGGGAATAAAGGAGGAGGGACATATGGGTTGCCGAGTGTAGCTTTTGTTCAGTCATTCTACATAAACTACATCCAGGCACGGGGCGGGATCAGTTGCGCGATTTCTTGATTGATCATCCATCCGACCGTATGATTCTGACTAGATCTAGTATCTCCTCGAAGGGCAGCGAGCTATCATCTAGATACATGCTCCCAAACGTTCCGCAACAGATCCCCAGATAGGCTAGAGACTCCTTCCTCGTGTCCGGGTCGCCGTACTGGACGCCGTAGGTGATGACGCATACCGAGATTATCATTAAGCTATGCAGACGCCTGGTGAAATGGTGGATTGTCAGAATAGCTTAGAGCTAGATACGGGTGAAGGAAGCAGGAAAATAGGGAGAAAACGGCTTCTTGTTCTTATGTGTCTTTTGCTCTGCTTTTGTTGTCTACTTGTTTCCTCCCCCATGTTTTTGAGCGGCTTATATTGAGTAAAAGTAAAGGATAGTTATCACCTTGCCAACGTCTTGTCCACGGCTATAATCTCATTGGCGTGGGAGACAATCGTATAAGCCGAATCGAGACACCTCTCTAGCGTGTCGGCCAGAGCGAGCGTACGACCAGGCGCAAGTCCACCCCTTGGCTCTGTATCAGGCAGCACGGTAGCAGCCTGCGCCGACGACATGGATTCCAGGAGGGGCGGTAGCCAGGGCCCGAATAGGAGGTATACGCACTCGTGGTAGGAACAGAATAGGCGCAGCTTCGCACCGGCCTCGTCGTCTCCGCGGAGGGCCTCGAACCCTCGGCCCGCGACGAGCTGCTTCGCGTGGTCCGACAAGCGGCCTCGCCACCGCGCCAGCTCAGAAACGCAGGCGTGTAGCTCCGCTGTCGTCTTCGCTGACACTGGCTGCACGTATACGCGGCTGACGGTCTTGGCGAGCAGCGTCGTCCCGGCGATCTCGAGAGCCAAGGCGTCGTGTTTTTCTATGTGGTCAGGTGACATGGAAAGATGGTCGATGAAGTCGGAATGGAGGAGCTTGGATATGGAATGTCAGCGTTGCTAGTTTTGGGGGACGCATGTTCGGGCGATCTAAATACTGTCACGCACAGGAGAAATACCACAAGCTACGGAGAACCTAGTCTCGAGACAATACAGGACCCAGACCGCACGTTTGGCGAGCTTCTGATCATCTGCGTGCGGGAACATTCTCATTATAACATTTGAACTGTTAAGCCGCAGTTCTCGGACGCATTTGACCCCCATAGATAGCAGCTCGGATTGCAGGACATCGTCGATATTCGTGGCGATGATGATCTAGTCATCCGATTTTAGACTCTTAATGGCAGTTATCGAATGTTGCAGGCAGTACGTACCAGTAATATTGTCGTCTACAGAGTGAACACGCGGAGAAGCCCAGATACGTTAGTTCCCTCCGTGTCTAGTTTCTGCAGTATGGTGGTCACCGTGTATTTGTAAGATATATTTCACTTACCTGAAGTTTCAACAGGCTACTTGAGACTGCATGCATATCGACCGACGCACCCAAGAGTGAATGAAAGTGCTCCGGGCCATTGACTGAGGGAGCTCGGCTTTCGTCAACAGGGTCACGTAGTGTGTCGAGTCCCATCGCAATGATGGCGTCGCTGAAAACCGACGAGAGGAAATCAAGATGCGATGATTCACGCACCTCTGAAATCCTCTTAACTACATCAGCCTTGCGTAGGAATATAGGAATGCTAACTCAAACGGTTAATGGCAATGCGTCAAGTCAAGCAGACTCCCGTCGGCTTTCTACGTGTAAGTGTTGTGAGTACTTACTCGCTGTTACTCTCAAAACAAGCTGAATTAAATATTAGTATGCCAAAAAAACAAAAAAGCCGCTCGGGTGGTCTAAGCGCGCCCAGAGGAGAAATATTGACTGACCATTGACACATCGCTGGATGGTAGCCTGGGGCGTGATCTTCGAAAGTGAAGGCTCGTCTTGAATACTTCTGTCCTTGATACGGCCAGTAGGCGACTGGGAATTCGTTAGGTTACGTAGTATGCGACCTATCTCTACGTGCTTGCCCGAGTCTCTCCGTGGCGTGGGCAACTCGGCCAGGCCAAAGGATGTCGAGAAACGATAGTCGATCTCTGCGCCCGCGCGGCAATACTCTGGTAAAACCTTTTTGGTTCACATGTTCTCAATAATCTTGCTCTCACTAAGGCCTACTGAGGATCATAAAGCGAGGACTCACGTAATCTGTCACCTGGGTCATTCGCCGCTCGAGCATAGGCCAAGGTGACGACTGGGTCCCGACGCTGTCTGTGGCAGTACTTCTTCCTGTTTCGAACTCGCCTGGTTCTAGCGGCATAGTTGCTGCTATTGTTGAGTTGCTTACAGAATACCGCGTGTCCGATATGCTCTCAACAACATGGTAGTCACTCGGCAGATGAGCGATCTGGGGAACATTCAGGTTTTCGGAGGGATTAGAAAATGTGAAGGTCCCAGGTGAGAACAAAAAGTCCATATTCGTATCGAGGGAGAACATGGCGGGTGAGGAGCCCACCAGTGACAGAGTATCGGGTCCATCCGTGCTTTCGCAACCCTCACTCAACGTGGACCTCGTAGGGCGATGGGTGTTGTGGTCTGGCCGGTTTGCGATGCGACGTTTAGTGTGTAGATCGGGTTCGCGCGTATCGGGGGTTTTGCGCGGTCGGGGCTCATAGTTGCAAGTTGAACCCGTACGCTATGGGAGGAATAGATCAATTAGCTGTGAGTGAACTAACAGGAACGGAGAGTTGCGCAACGTAGGGAGCCTTACGTCGCATCCGGAGCAAGGTGTTCCCCCATTGCCTTGAAAGCATTAATATTGTTAGCCACATTACTTATCATGACCTTAACCCTTTATCGCATAATAATGCAAGTGGAATACACATCTGCCTACATCGTATCTTCTTAAGCTTACAGCCCTTGCATGCGCCACGGCGCCTCGTGATAGTCTTGGGCGGTTTGCTAGGATCAGCTGTATGCCCAGATAACGAAGACGGCTCCGACATGCTCTGGTTCGAAAGACGCGGCAATTGAACGAACTCTTCTAACTTTACTAAAGGGAAATGGAAAGGAAAGTATTGAGATATACTAGAAACGCCCCCCCCTCCGACCGGAGCGATCTCAGCGGAATATATCAGTATAGTGGCGTGAAGAGCTTCGCTCAAGCTTAGGTTTCTACAACATAACATCGAGTTTCATGAATTTACTAATCATGCTTACTTACAAGCTGGGGGGTTAGACTAGGTAGGTTGAAATCCCGAACCGCGTATGGCGTCAGTCTGCGAGGATCTCACACCGAGGTCAGCCCAACCAAGTGGCCATGAGTAATGTCCGTCCGTGGTAAGTTCACAGCTCCATCCCTCTCTGTATATTTCGCCTCCTACATGTAGGACCTAATAAGTCCCATGCACGTCAGATGCTTCGGATGCCGTGGATAAGCATTTTGTATGCAGAGCAATCACATCTCTGACTCGCTGTGCCACAGGGTCCTTGTTTTGTGGTGTAATCTCTTTTACGAACGAAGAAATACCATATTACGTATTGGGAAACCGGGGGAAGAATGCTCTATACCCTCCTCCGGGGTCTCAAAGTTCCCGCTACCGTTTTATTCTGAATTCATGCCCGGGAACACCCTCAACACTTCATTTCGATAATATTGGACAACATCTATTTCGCACTATTGCATCTATACGTTATGTTAGCATCATCTAGTCGAATATTGTGCTCTTTCTTACTGGCAATGCTGGTCCTTGGAATCCTGTGCTGATCTTTCCGCCTCATATATAGACAGGGACGGGCTCTAATACCGTGCCTCTGGCACCGAATATCATGCCATACGTATAAACATCGACAATGCTCCAGCCTTGGGCGGTTGACTGTTGTATTTTTAATGAGAGTATTCTGCCATCGTCGCAGATGCTCGTCTCATTGGAAGAGCGGTCAGGTGTCAGGCCACGGCATCTAATACACAGGGTGGCCCTCATATTGAGTCTTTGAGGCTTGAGATGGCAGTTAAAGAGCCCTCTCAACCTGGGGAAAGCTTGAGTCCGTTTTTTTTTTTTTTTTTTTTTTTTTTTTTTTTACCTGGGGCTGAGTTAAATCAAGAAGGCATCTCCTAGCCATACAATGTCATGTGTTTGAACTTGCGTTGAATAGGCCCTATAAACTAACTAGTACCTAAGTCTAGTATCTAAGTCTAAAGCCTTTGGTCTAAAAACGTAAGGCCTAAGACCATACGTGACTTATTGTTAATACTATGCATCAGTTCGGCATCCTACCCGTATGTATCCAATCGTATGATACCACTATGGCCGTAACGAGGCAATAAGCCCTAAACGCACACCCCGGATTGTCAACCATTGAAACTGCGAGTCTGGGATCAACACCAAAGTCCGTATAATAGTCAAACTTTGGTCACAATTTTTCACTTGCTGACGATGACTGCATAAATACAAGGGCCCCGGCTGGCGCGGTAGCGAACAGCGATCCTTGCCACACTTTAACGGGTATAAGCACCCGGGTTGTAGTGCCCACGCGGCGGCCAAGAAATTGATTCGTCGAACTACCTAACTAGATGCTCCTAGAGGATCCAACCACCATTCACCGTCGACCAATACCCAAGTCGAACCTATCCGTCACGACATCACGATGCCTGCCACTCGGCCTACGAGCTCATCCGCCGCCCGGCATTCTCCACTAATCACTAGTGCCAGGATCCTCGCGTAAGCTTCCGCCATCTGCTGCACGTGCTGGGCCGAGTGGACCGATTCGTAGAACGTGATGGCTCCGTCCAGGGAGGCCGCTTCTGGGACCTCGTTGAAGCTGAGGATTACTTGTTGCTGTGATAATATTTGTAAGTAATGAGCTTGACACGACTTTTTCTTATTGCCAGGATGGCTCACCTCGTGCGGATCCTGCTTGAGGATTGACCGGAGTTTCATAATCGGTTCCGGCCCAGACCGCCTCACTTTCCGGTAGTTGACGAGCGTGTTGAAGAGCGCATTCTCACAAAATCGGAACCCAAGCTCCCGCTCCACTGCGGAGAGATCGAAAACCTTGTGCTCCATGCTGTCTGTGTTGTCGTCCTGCAGCTTTCGAATGGCGTCCTCGACTGTCGACGTATCCGACGCACCGTCCCGGGCCCCCAGGACCACGCGTGTGACGAGAACCGTTAGCATCGGTCCTACGATCTCGTCGGTGTCGCGGATGTCGATATCGCGATCTGAAGCGAGGTGCCCAAAGCAGACCGACGCCTGTCCGGTGTATGCACTTAGTAGTACGGCCCATGCGAATTGCAGCAAGGTGGACACCGTTACACGCGTCTTACGGCAGTACTGCTCCATTTCAGTGTCCATGTCAATTTTGAAATTGACTGTAGACATGGCCGCGTCAGCCGCGACCGTGAACCTTGCGCCATCGTCCGCCAAATTGTGTGTGGGTTTTAGAATTGTCGGTTCTATTCCACATAGTTTCTGAGTCCAGAAGTGTTTGGTAGCTAGGGAATCGCGCGACTCTACATCGTCGACATAGCTTGCGAATTGGGGAAGCCCGCTTGCCGTTGTGAGCGGTGATGAATCACTGCGATATAATACGTCCCAGTCATAAAGCACATGTGAGAGTGAGACGTGGTCGATTAACATGTGGCCCATCAGCAAGTGCATGTATACTTGCTTTGTCGGGGTGGTATAGAGATCGAACCATAGTGGCGGTGTAAGAGATGCTGGGGAGAGGCTCGCCTTTACTTGCGCGGTCTTTCCGATAATCGCCTCTAGGGCTTCTTTTTCTGTACCAACCTCGAAAATCCTACATGCTGCAGAGGATTCGTCTAGGACGACTTGATATGGCGCTTTGCCATCTTGAGTGAGAGGTATAGCTGTCCGCAGAATCTCATGTCTCGCGACCGTTGCTCGCCAAGCGCTTAAAAGTCGATGGGGGTCTAAATTCTGATCTGAGAATCCATAGCCTCCAATTTCTGCAAACAAGTTATAGAGATACGGTCCCCAGGGAAGCTTGTGTAGAGCTGAGGTTGTCCTCGATTGGAAAGGGGTGCTGTGGTGTATAGACAATATTTTAGATCTACCACTCAAGTAGAACCCGTACTCAGATAAGGCTTCGATAGATGGGAGGCTTCTGAATCCGTTTTGTCGATTCTTTGGCGGCGTCTCTGGGGAAGGGTGGGAAGGATCCTGTGATTCCCGAGACCCAACCACTAATGCTAATTCTCGAACGCTGTTACTTTTCAGCACGTCCTGCGTCTTGACGGGGACCCCTGCCTGACTCAAGAAGCGGGAGACATGCATTGCTAGTTCAAGGCTTGGTTAGCATTACCTGGGGAAAGGGGTAATATGACTAACCCGAGATTGAGTCACCACCGAGGGAAATGAAATGATCGTCTACGTCGATATCATCTATGTATAAAAGTGAGTATAAGTATCTGATAATGATTACCGAGTTTGCACGAACTTACCGCTCGGGATTGCTAGAATTTGTGACCAAGCGGCTCTCACCAACTTTTCAGCCTCAGTGTTAGTAGCGCTTGAATCGGATCTTTTCGAGGTGCTCGTGAGTTGCCGGGCAAGCAGCAGTGTTTTCTCATCAATCACCTCCAACCAACCATTCACCAGCTTTCTATCTAGCTTGAATGAAGCCAAGGTCGGCATATCTTCCACTACACACCAGGTATAAGGAATCATGTAGGATGGAAGTCTAGCTGAAACGAATGATCGAATTTGCTTCAGTAATTCCGATATTGATGACTGGTCGGCTTCGGTTCCCACTTCCGGATCATTTACGAGTCGGATCATCCGGTTGTGCGAGGCTGCCGACCGAGTGATCTGACGCGATCGTGAGAGGCTCAACACCGCGACCAAGCGACCACCTAGAAGTCCAGACTTGGGCTGCATCACCAGGGCATGATGAATTTCCGGCGACAAATCCAGGCAGCTTTGTATCTCACCGAGCTCGACTCGCTGCCCGCGGACCTTGATTTGCATATCTCGCCGTCCGATAATGCGTAAAGATCCATCCCCCGCATAGCGTACTAGGTCACCAGTACGGTAAACCCTTGTCGGTTTCCCATCGAACCAACCCCGAATTTCCGGGAACGCCTTTTCTGTCTCAGTCAGTCGATTCAAGTAGCCGCGGGCGAGAATCGGTCCCTCCAGTACAAGTTCGCCAACCGCGCCGATGGGGACAAGTCGCTGAGGGTTATGCGGGTCGGTGACTCGCCCGAGGCAGCCGACAGGCCAACCGATATTTGAGGGGTCGGAAAACTCGGCAAAGGCCGCCCCAACCGTGCTTGTGACCGTACATTCGGTTGGGCCGTAGCTGGGACGCATATGAACACGTGGACTCCATAGCCTAGTTAGAGATGCATTCATCGCCTCGGCGTGGACCGTAATGAATTCCAAAGGGGGGACAACGTTATCCGGGTTAAGGGTCTGTAGAAATGATGGCGTCAAAGCTGCCCAATTGACGTGTGCATCTTGAATAAAAGAGGTGAGTCCTTCTGGGCTCATTCGATCGTCGTCGGATGGTACACAAACACAAGCACCAGCGACTAGAGCGGTGAATATTTCCTCCATACATGCGTCAAATACAAAACTGCTAAACTGAAGGAGGCGAGCCGAAGGAAGAATCTGCAGCCAGTTTGCATTCGCCGCCATGGCCGAACAGAAATTCCGGTGTTCGATGACCACACCTTTTGGTTCCCCTGTGCTCCCAGAAGTAAATATAACGTATAGTGCATTTGATGGGCTCACACGCTCATCCGGGGTAATGGGTTCCGCTGAGTTTGTCCCAAAATCGTCCTCTTCGAGTGCTTCATGGCTAACGGTAAGTGTCTGTGACACTAATGATTTCATGACTTCCTGGTTACGCGCCGATGCTAACGCGACTCGAGGGGCAGTAATTTTCAGGATTTGCTGCTTACGAGCCATCGGACTAGAGGGATCAATATGGACGAATGTGGCTGCGATGGAAGAACAGTCAGTAACAAGCTCAGTATCCCCAGTATCTGAGTGTCGTCTTATGCGCAGAGCAAATAGCACGTACCGCCTGACTTTACGACGCCTAGCATTGCCACAATGCCCCATATAGACTTCTCAAAACAGAGCGGAATGATCTCTTCAGGCTGAACAGAGAGGCTGAGTAATCTTTGTGATAGTCGGTTAGTTAGAGTCTCCAATTCACCATAGGTTAAGCGTCCATCCCATGCGTAAATGGCCTCTTTCTCTGGTACGCTAAGCGCCGTAGACTTGAAGAGGTGGTGAACGCATTCGTTTTTAGTCTGGACCTCATTTACATCCCACAGCTGGATCTGTTCCCGATCGTTATCACCAACAAGGTCAAAATCTCCGACCAGGCACTCGGGGTCGGCTATGAAATTCTCCACAGCTGTTGCAAATGCTGAAACTATCGCGCTAGCCTCTCGAGGAGAAATCAAGCCCGTTTCGTACTCCAGAGTCAGCTCATACTTACTTTGGCGATCCATGACGGTCATAGCAAGCCCATACTAAAAAGGTATTGTTAGTCTTCAGCACCCTATACTCAGCCTGTACTCAGGCTATGCTTGAGCGCTCACCTCTGTGGTATCTATTGACTTTATGAACTCTACCTGAGCGCTCTCGCCGCTCGATCGGCCCGCAGCCATTTCTGCTTTTTGAATGTTTAGGATGGTGTTAAAGTTCGAAGTCTGGTTCCCGTGCCGACTTGCATGTCGTATCTGCGAAAGCGATAGCGTTTGCTGGGAAAGATGTTCGATATAATCGGCCTGCAATCCTTTGGCAACTTCGACAGCCTTCATGTCCGATCGTATTTTGCTTTTCATGACAAGCATATTGGCAACCGGCCCTACAATGTCTTGTATGCCTGGTACAGGAAGATCCCTGCCAGAGGACAGCAACCCAAAGAGAACATCCTCTGAATTCAAGTAGGTTCTCAAGACTAATCCCCAAGCCAGTTGAAAGATGCTGGGTGCTGTGAGATCCTGCGTGCGGCATAGCTGTCGTACATCGGCTCCGGGAAGTTGTATCCGTAACGATACACTTGAGTGGGACACCATAGCACCAGGGTCACCACTCGTATAGCAAAGCCTTGGAAAATTGCAGGTGATAGGCGTTTCAAGATAAGCAGCCCAATAACTCCTCGCAAGGTCGGCATCTTGACTAGCCACATAGGTGACATAGTCGAGGTAGGAAGGTTGCAGTCCACAATATGTCTCAGGAACTCCGCCGCATCCGTCTGCTAGGTCTCGGACAAGAATTTGAGTGCTCGTGCCATCGGTAAGAAGGTGACTCTTTGTAAGTAGCATATACGTCGAGTTATTAGTTGCCTTGCAAACTAGAATGCGGTGCAAAGGGGCTCCGCTGAGAGGAGACTTCAATGATTGATTCTCCGACTCGAACAGCGTGGTTTTCAGGTCTTCCTCGCTAACATCGTCCTTGATCAATATCTCGGGGTTAGTGCGATGCAAAACAACCTGAACATAGTCTCCTGCATCGCATTCCACGAAGATAGTTCGTAAAATTGCATGTTTCTGAACCATCTGCCGCCAGACCGCTACAACTCGCTCGCTTTCTATCACTTTTCCCTCACCCGGGGTGATTTTCAGGAGAAACGTCTGATTGTATGCTGACGATTTACCGGAATCCCTCAAGAGACTCGCCATAAGACCTTCTTGCATAGGTGAGCATGGGTACATACTTTCAATCTCGTGAGAAAGCAAACCCAAATTCGTAACACTGGCCAACGTCTTCTGCTTGTCGACCCCGAAGCATATTAGGTCAGATTTTGGCGCACGAACAAGGGGCATAGCAGACGACACACGGGTCAGGTCCTGCATTAACAGTAACATGTGATCCCTGATTGTCAACGGCCACGAAGCGAGTTCGCTTTGGAAGTTCATCTGTCTGTTCCACTCGACCTCAATAGACAACGACCCATTCTTAACGACGGCAACTATTGAGATCAAACTATATCTCTCTGATGACTTTCGTTGCTCTCGCCGCAGTGCGGAAAGGCCCGAGAGAAGCTCAAGATCATCGCATCGTTTGAATGCGGAGCCGGTACGCTCGAATTGTTGGTATGCTCCCAAATAATTGACGATGATCTCGGCACGGGCATGATGTTCGCGGTATGAGCAAGGGCCCTCTCGTGGCAAAAAGCGGTGCGTGAAATAATCAAACCCCTTCAATGGCGTGTCTTCCCTGAACTGCTTGATTTGCGCTAGGGTCTCTATTCTGTTCGGTTGGCTATGGTGTGGTACTTGTACTGCCACCGGAGCGAGCGTTGTGAACCACCCTACCGTTCGGGAAAGATCAATTCCGTCACCGGGAGATTCCCTTCCATGACCTTCGACGAAGATAGCAGGCGGTGCACGCGGTCGAAACGTTTGAGAAAATGAGGTTGCTATAGCTGCACACAAGACATCAACGACACCATATTCTAGCTTGTCGCAGGTATCCAGTAGTGCTGCCGTGTCTGAGCGTCCCACTTCGAACGTCGTTAAGATGGAATCTCCAAACAGATTTGGGCTCTTCTCCATAGACCAATAACCCATATTGATCTCGAAGCCATCTTTGGGCAAAACCTGTGACGGTTGGATGCTCTGAGCGTAGATATCTTGGACTTGGCACCATGATTGGAACGAGATTGGCTCAGGTTGAATGGTATGTTGTCCTACGATGAAATCCTCGAGCTCTTGGAAAACTACCCTCCACGACACCATATCCACGACCAAGTGATGTATACTGATTGAGATTGTAGTCGAGAGAGCAGACCGGAAGACATCGACCCCCATCATCGGCCCTTGAACCAAGTCAATTCTCGATTTTGTCTCAGATATGGAACTGAGTTTAAAATCAGTGCTCGTGTTGTGATGGAATCTAATTGCATATTTGGAACCGATTGAAGGCATGGATATTACACGTTGCATCCAGCCTTGATTTCCAACGGACGACTCTCGTATGAACCTAGCCAGTAACATTGGATGCGCCGCTACAACAGCGTTGAGCGCCGCGACAATGAATTCATCCGATAAGGTTAAAGTCGTATCAACGACCATCGTCTGCTGGTCAAGGTAATCCCCATTAGGACTAAACTGGAAACTGAGCTGCTGGATCGGTGAAAGCCCCCAAGATACATCGGTATCGGTCTTTGTAAGGTCGACATTTCGGAATTTGGAGTCTGGATCTTTAGGCATCGTCTCTCCAATATGAGTTGCTATCCTTTCAATGTTACGCAGCCGGAGAACGTCAGCCGCAGCAATTCTAATGGACTCCTTTCTCAGCTCAACGCTGAGCATCATTGCCGATATGGAGTCGCCGCCTAATGAAAAAGGTCAGGGGCATTCCAATAAATACTGCGAAGTATCGCCAGGAGGCTGTAATTAAGTGGGCGCCTGTAGACTCACCGGAGAAGAACCAAGATGTGTTCCAATTCACAGAATTTTCGGGTACATTCAGCACACGACACCATACCCTTTTCACTAAGTTTTCCAACTCAGTTCCCTCACGTTCCTGACTCGGCCCGTCCATCTGATCAAAGAGGCCTCTGTAAGAGGCCTCGCTCATGTGTTCCATATAATGGATGACTTTCTTTCTGTCTAGTTTTCTAGAGGAATTCAGGGGTAAGTTGCGAAAAAAGACAAAAAGTTCAGGGATCATATAAGCTGGCAATCGATCTGCTAGCCAGTTATGAAGAATATTCGCTGATTTGGCTGTCTTTGCAGCTTCTAATCTCGTGAGCTCAGTGTCGTCACTCGGGTTTTCGAGATTCGCCACATCCTCGCTGGATTTCAGTGACACGGCAGCTATCAGACGCTCTGCCCCTGGTCCGGCCACGGGAACGACGACGACAGCATGGAGAACTGAACCCTGCACCTTCAGCTGACTTTCTATCTCTCCGCATTCAATTCTCTGTCCTCGGATTTTGACTCTGTTGTCGGCTCTTCCAACAAAGTGTAGCTCGCCCCTCTCATCATACTTGACGAGGTCTCCTGTGCGGTAGAGCCTCTTTTCCGGGGCCCACGTAATATTAGTGATGAAGGCAGAATCCGTGGCAGAAGGGAGACCTAGATAACCTTGAGCAAGAATAGGGCCTTCCATCAGGAGCTCCCCAATAGCCCCAATAGGACAGAGAATGTTGGGGTTATTCGCATCAGTAATCCAAGTAGCACAACCAGCAAAAGTCTTTCCTATGTTGGTTGCATCACGTCGCAAGGCTACGTCATGATTGACTAGCAACCGAATATCCCATGTTAGTTATTTCTTACACGCAGATTTGGACTCATGGCCTGATTTCAGAGGTTAATGATGCATTGTACTCACTGCCAAAACCATTAGCCAGGCACAGAGAAGACTTAGGAATATACGACGAATCATTAATGCCGCGGGAAGATTCTGTGCTTACCTTGTGCTTGTAACAGAACACTCAGAAGGTCCGTATACCTGGACTAGTCGTCTCCCTGGGATCGCCCATTGCATCACATTGTCACTTGTCATAGGCTCGCCTCCAAGAACAACTGTGTTCAACGACGGAACTAGCGCTGGGGGGATCATAACCATCATAGAAGGTGTGATATGAAGCCAATTTGCGCCCGAGGTATTGGTGAACTCAACTAACGCAGTGTCGCGTTCCATTTCCGTAGGGACGCAAAGACAGGCGCCAACGACAAAGGTTGTTAAATGATCTTCCATGCTCGTATCGAACGCGTATGATGCAAACTGTAACACTCGAGACCTGGGACCGATATGGATTCCGGAAGCATGAGTTTGCGCTGCGTGTGCGTAGGCACCATGGCTGACCACGACGCCTTTTGGGTTTCCGGTTGATCCGGAAGTGAAAATGATGTATGCTGGATCGCTCGGCTGCACCGCCGGCAGCAGAGCGGATACATTTTGAGCCTCTAATCTTATGCTTTCCGCTTGCAGACCGCCGATGCTAGGCACCAAGATATGCCGGCAAATCGAGCGCAGCTGATCTGACCTCCCCTCAGAGCAGATGACAACGCCGGAAGACGGAGTGACTCCCAGCTGCTCGAACAGCCGTTGTATTCGATCTAGGGGGTTGGAGATGTCTATGGGCACGAAAGCTCTGCCGCTTTTTAGGACGGCTAACAGTGCGACCGAGTAAAGGACCGACTTCTCGAAGAACAAAGGAATAAAGTGCTGTTTATGGCCCAAGGTCCTAAGTATCTGATGTGCCAGGCATGTTGACATAGCATTCAAATCATCGTAGCTGAATGTTTCTCCCGAAAAGTAAATTGCTGGTGCATGAGGTGCGCGAATAGCAGTTGCTTCTATTAATCCGTGCACCGTAGCGCCTGGGTGAGGTAACACGGCACCGTCCAGTGTCTCGTTATTCCATTCCATTGCCTGTTGAAAGTCTGAAAGACTGATTAATGCAAGCCGACCAACTTGAGCATCAACATCAGGGGTATCCAGGAGGCTATCCAGGATTGAAACGAAAGTTCCCATCACTCGTTCCGCCATGACTGTAGAGAGCAGGCTCGTAGAGTATGTCAGCTGTGTCTTAGTAGCGGTGTCCGAGTACGTGACGTGAAGCGACAATCCAAAGTCTGTCGCGTTGAAACCGGCCATCCGCTTCAACGGAAGGCCGTCACTTTCATTGATGAGCACTGGTGCATACTGCACAGTCACAATTGTATTGAGCATCTTCTCTGTAGCTTTAAAAAGTTGCTGGACGCGCGAGAATGGCGCTTTCTGATGCTGTAAAGAGTTGACAAAGTCCTCTTGAACGGTCTCGATCATGTTTCTGAGGGTCTTGTCCACCAAATTTACACGGCGGACGACGAGATTAACAAGTGGTCCACAGATATTCTCGACGCCATCGAGTTGGATGTCACGTCCCGAACAGGTGTAAGCAAAACAGACCTCTTCATTCCGAGTGTAAGCGCGAAGTAGAACTGCCCACACAGCCTGAATAGCAGTAGATATCGTGATTTCCATTTTTGCACAAAACTCAATCAGATCTCGGTGCCGCCGAAAAGGGACTTCCACAACTTGGCAGCGATCTGGAACATTCTGCTCCGTCAACCTACTCCCTGTCCACAGAGACGGAAAGATACAGGGCTGAGTGCCACTCAGATACGACTTCCAATAAGCCAAACTTTCATCCAAAAGTTGGAACGATTGGTTGTAGTCGATAATCTGACTATATCCTGGCGCGGAGTTGAGGGCCGAACCATTCGTCAGGGCGCAAATTTCATTGACAATGTTGATAACTGATACTCCGTCACTGATCATGTGGCTCAAATCAAGTTCACAAAACTGCCGGCCCTCGTCAGTGCAGTAAACTGTAAGTCGATGAGGCGGGCTTTTTGAAAAGTCTGGGGGATCGATGCAGTTTTGTCTGAAGTCGTCGAGTACGGCAGCGGAGTCTACGCAATTTTTCCGTTCCAGCCGACATTGCCAGCTCTTGAGAACCACGGCATCTAGTAGCCTGGAAGACCCAATGTCCATGGTTGGAACGAAAACTGTGCGCAAACTCTCATGACGATCAATAACGGACTGCCAAGCCGATTCCAACTTGGGGATTGTCATGTAAGGACCCATCTCAAACAGCTCATGGATTCGATACAATTGCTTCCCCTTAGTTTCCCTAGCCACATAGATGCTCTCTTGCATTGGACTGCACGGGTATACGTTTTCGATACGGTCCTCCGCTTCTAGGCTGTTTGTTGCATTTTGGAGGCCGAGGTATTCGAAAATTGAGTCCCACGCAAAGTCAGACGGCATAAGACGGAAGCGTTCATGGCCACGGGCTCCTGTGTGTGTGCGTGCCTTCTTCTTTGTCTTTCTGGGACGCCTCAGTCCCCCATTTAAGTTACCCTGTGCCGATGCTATACCAGCTATCGTTTTCCGGGCCAATATGTCCCTGAGAGAGAGTCGGATGCCGAGTTGATCGCATTTTCGTTTGAGTTTGATCGCTTTGAAAGAATCACCTGATAATACTTACAATCAGCATACGCTACCTTCTCAAGGCACATTATATACCGAGCGCGGTAAATTGCTCACCTCCAAGTCCCGTGAATGAATCTTCAAGTCCAATCTGGTGTTCTGGAATCAAGAGCACTTCTGCATACGATCTCAATAGTAGCTGCTCAACAGTCTTGCTCATATCATCAGGAGTCATTTGGGCGCCGTGTTTCGTATCCGTAGCTCCCATAAAAAGAGCAACGTTTGGCAACGTGTATATCAAGAATATGCGTAGTGACAGTCAGTCCGTTGATTCAGATATTTGTTTACAAGTATGCCCGTTTAGAGCTAACATAAAGTATTCTTACTTACTAGTAACATCATCCTAAACGGCGGAGCCGAGGCCTCGGATAGCCTTGAGGCTGCCGATCCATCCGAAGTCCACGCCTTATCCGGCACGGCGTGGCACCGGCCCAACTAACCCTCGCTGCCGGCAGTGCATAATCCTCGCCCGTTTTGTTTTTATCATATGTAAGCAGCTCATCGAATGGGTTTGCTACAGGACTCTAAGGGCGGGAATAAGCTTTCTGCGCGGGGAAACACCCCGTTGTGCGGTTGAATCGGAAAATGACCCGGTTCCGGGAGGGGTCTCGGAATTCGGTATCAGGATGCATATTATGAATTCCGGGCTCATATGTCAGATGTCTGTACTCGGTATGTAAGCACCCCTCTCCTAATCTTGACTTTCATAAGCACCAGAGTGATGTAGTTTGGTGTTCCCCTAGGGGTAATCATTGATGCTCAGATTCTGTTCCACAACGCCTGCTCATATAAGTGCATCCGCAAGAATGTCATATGCGCCGCTCAAGACTCAGCCCTTCGATGAGGAAGTACTAGGAGAAGCACAGCAAGAGACGGAAAAAGAATGGTCTGAGCCATCGCACATCCCGGGTCGAGCCCGGCGAAGTTCATGCATCGCAGTCGCCATCAAGGCTGTCGCAATCATCTTGCTATCAGCAGCGTTCTTCATACTCGGTCGAACAACGTCTGACGCCTGGCGTCATTCGCAAAACGGAAATGATACAGCGCTTGTATCGCTCGGGAAATGCTCGCCGAACTGGAAAGAAGCGGAGGAAGCAGGCTGTGTCTACGACCTAGTGCTGTCGACCTGGATGCATCCCCGCTGCTTCAACGAGGAGATGCACGAGAAGTACAAAGTCATTCTGCGGGACATGGACTTCAAGTACTGGCTAGAGCCCGAGATGATCAACGAGATTCCTCTCGAGGCTGTCGAGACAGGCGAACACGGCTGGGTATGGACCGATGGCCGCTTCCATCATTTGCACTGCGCGTATGCTCTTGAGCGCATCCAAACAGCGTTGATGGCCGCCCCCATCACCTTGGACACGATTTGTAGGAGCGAGGATCATCTTAATCATTGCCTGCAGTACAACGGTGCACCGGAATGGGCGGATGTGAAGGCACTCAACACCACGAGAATCTACAACGAGGACTACTTGGTCGATTGCCTGGTCGGACACGTTCATTACAGAATGGACCAGGGGAAGGGTTATTAGGAGTGGAGGACCTCGGGAGGGGATCCCATTGCTTGTATGGGATTGTGGCTTCTCTCTTTTCCACCCCTTATTTAAGCCACTCAAAAGCGCCACAATAGTCTAACATGTACAGTCTTGTTTGGGGGGGGGAACAGTTCGCGTTGGGGAGGGGTTTCTATGTACTACCGTACGAGGCACGGGGAAGTGTTATCACAGCTCTCGGCTACCCATTCATCTGCAGTTGGTACCCCAATCATCTACGTCCCTATCAGCAGGGTTGATTCGGACTCGGATGTGTTGCCGGAAATGGGAAAACAAAGGGCACGTCACGTTATGTATCCTATGCAAGGCAAGGATTCTGCTTACATTTGGATGCAGCTGAGCATTTCCGTTTTCCATGTTCCGGGTAGTTATGGGTTTGACTTATTGATCAAGCTGTCAAAGCTGCATACCTACTAGGTATAGCTCATAGCTTATAGGCAGCCTCACTTTACTACTGCTACCTATTCTCACATGCCATTTGAGACCTAACATCCTCTGCTTGGTATCATTTCACCACGGTCGGGACAGCCCGTGATCCACCGTAGTTTGACCGTTAGTCTCCCGCGTTCTCGCCGATACTAGACATGTCGGAAACCCAGCCGGACGTGGCTTGGTCTGATCTGCCCAACAAGGGTCAGTTGGCCATTATCTGCCTCGCTCGTTTCTCTCAGCCGGTCGTACGGACGTCCATCTCGGTATGTCCATCTGCAAAACCTACGTAGTAAATCTAGGCCCCATTTCACCCGCCTTCGACGCTGGATCTCTTGGCTAGATGGTCGCTGACAAGCGGCATCTCATGGGCCATGGCATAGACATATGTATTCTACCAGCTGCAATCGCTTGACCCCTCCAAGCCATCCGATGCCATCGTCCGCGACGCTGCGTTGCTCCAGACTGTATACACACTAGCCCAAGGCTGTACGGCAGTGCTATGGGGCCACTTGGCCGACTCCCCCAGAGGAGGCAGGAAGCTGGTGTTACTAATGGGCCTGGGAGGGTCGTGTAAGTATATACGCGCCCTATGCGTCGCGTCTGCTTACAGAAGTCTTGCCTCAAGTTCTGAGCACGCTAGCTTTCGGTTTTATCAGCGATTTTCGCCAGGCCATAGTCATTCGCCTCATAGAGGGCGCGGTGAACGGTAACACGGCAATGATCAGGACAATGGTCTCGGAGGTCATCAAGGAGCGTCGGTATGTGGTACCTTTGTTTTGCTCGTTTGAAACACGACTGAGCCATTTCCAGTTACCAGGCCAAAGCATTTATACTCATGCCAATATGTTATAACGTCGCGGCTATTATAAGTCCTGTGATAGCTGGACTTCTAGCCAACGTTTCCACCAACAGTGAACTTCCTTTCTTCCGCCGATTCCCCTATTCACTCCCGGCCATCGCTAGCGCCTCTGTCGCCTTTCTAGCCTTCCTGCTCGTCTTTTTCAAACTAAAGGAGGTATGTGCATTCTGCACTCCGTCTTTCTCCTTGTTAGATTCTTCGTCTTCCTTTTTACTTGATTCCCCTTTACAGCAGCATGCTGATATTCGTGGTTATATCATCAGACGCAGGAAGAAGCGAGCCGTAAATACGACCCGGGCCTTCATATCTCCGCCAGAGTTGCAGCGTTATTCACGAGGGGCTCAAAACAGCAGCCTTACTCGAGAGTCACGCAGCAGGAAATCGACGAGGAGAGTATCCAGTTTGTAGGTGAAGAAGTTGAAATGAGTCCCATGGGCAGCGAAGGGGAAGTCAAGAAACAGACACTCCCTCTACGGCGACTCTTTACACGAAACCTCTGTCTTACTCTGGCGGCGTATGGCATCATGGAAGGGCACATTGCTGTATACAACACGCTTTGGCCTAGCTTTCTTAGCGATTCGGTGGCAAAATCGGAGGATGCCCACGTTCGACTCCCGTTTGGCTTCGTTGGTGGCCTGGGCATGCCGGTGGATAAAGTTGCCATCTCGCTGGCTTTTGCCGGGATCCTGGGAATTCCGCTGCAATTCTTCGGCTACTCCCGAGTGGTAAAGCGACTGGGAATGCTAAAGACTTGGCGCATCTTCCTGAGAGGGTTTCCGTTAGCTTATTTTATGATCCCGTACCTGTCTATTATCCCGTCAAGTTCCCCTCGGCCTGCCGCACGAGATGGGCCCTTTGTTTGGTTAGCGATCTTCTTCGCGCAGGCCTTGATAATGTTCAGCGCGTCATTCGCCGTGCCCTCCCAGATTGTTCTAACTAACAAGTAAGTGGACGACCTGTCGCCCTTTGCTAGTACGTAACAGTACTAACTTTTATTCATCAAGCGCCTCCCCACACCCTTCGGCTCTAGGAAGAACGCACAGCACGGCTGAAATGGTAAACAGCTTCACCCGTACGGTCAGCCCCGTCGCGGCCGGCTTGTTTTACTCGTATGGATCCGCACACGGGGTGACGGGCCTACCATGGTGGATCATGAGCGGAGTTACTATATCGGCATGTTTCTTGAGTTTATGGGTATTCGAGGGCAATGGGCATGAGATCAGACTTGATACTGACGAAAGCGACGAGGAATGATTAAGGAATGACAAAGCGACATGGAGCTTGTTTAGACCCTGCTACTGTTGGTGCTTACGATAACCCTACCACGGTAACCTGAGCAGGTTATCTCTACATATCCAGAGTATAGTACTCCGTACCGATAAAGGTTCCTATTACTAGTTTCATGCGGAATAACATCAATATCACAAGTATCTAGCAGCAACCCTCAACGTCATACGATGGCCGCGTGCGAGACATCAAGACTGTTTAAGTACCTAGACTGCCCATCTCATCAAGACACGCCCCAATTGAGAAAGTCATCACCAGGATTGAGGGAACGAGATACGGACAGGGTACAAATCCGGTACAGAATAGATGAACGTAAAGGGGACTGTTAGTTGCGAGATTAATACCGAAACAAATACCGAAGCAGTACCGATTCCGGTACCAATGTCAGCATGACCCGGGGGGGGCCAAGACGTAGAACCGAGGGTATGAGTGGTAGACGTAAAAACCCTAGCCCGGGTCATAGCTCCGACAATGTCCTCATCGTGGAGGATAAGCCAGGCAGGGTTGCCCTTTTTGGCTATTTATGCACCCCGGATCTGATGTCTGAAGCGTTCGTTGCGCGTTCCGCGGCTGGATGACCCCTCCTCATATTCTCCCCTCATAACCCCATCTAGATCGCTGGTCACGCAAGTAGAGTAGGTCTAGCTACCTACGCGAGGACATACTCCACGAACATGGTTATTACGTGAAGATATTCAGCTCGACCGCCCCGCTGCTTCCGTTTAAGCCATAGCCGCAAATACCAACGAACCAAGGCTCCGTCGCCGGTGAAGGGCAAAAGGACAAAGAAACATAGCGATCTGAACAAACATGGGTGTTTTTTGGGGCCTGAAGAAGACGACCAACTTGCTGGGTCTAGAGACGCACCAGTGGACACCATATGCCGTAGCGCCATATAGCGTGGTTGGTTATGGGCGCCAGCCACCGTAATTTATCGGCGGCTGGTTCTGTGCTCTCGGCCGGACCTCCACGGGCGGGTGGATTTACCAAGAAACGTCCCCGAGCACACGACAGAGGGGCTCACGGACCTCATCGCGCCATCGGGGCCGGCGCGCCCCTATCTGCGAACCACAGCCACATCTGTGGCTTGACCAGCCCCCCTAACCACCCAGGTACCTAGGTACAAGCATGTAACTGTAGTACAAGCTAATGCTAAGTTATTATTGGTATGCGAACTTATGTTTTACTAATATTTGCGTACATTACTACAGTATAGATTCCCGCGCTGTCAATCACCTCGAAAGGCAGATAGAGACCAGTTTACTTGTTAGTCGGTATCCTACCGATTACCGCTCCCCAGGGGTTGACATCGTCTGCGCTTTGTCAACTCGGCCCATGGCCCATGGGGGCTTGTCCAGATTATACAAGTACATGGCAGGTACATGCGACCGGTAGCGTCCTCGCCAAGTCATTCCTAATGCGCCATCCCACTTAACTTTAGGTACTTAGGCACTTACCTATTATCTAGGTCGGGTCCTGCTATAGTTTCCCTCTCCACCTCGCTCACTCACCCCATATCATCATCCCATGCCACCACCCACCACCACCCACCACCACCGCATCGCATGCGCCCCGGCCGCCCTCTTCTCCAAACCAGAAGGTCCACAGCCTGCATTGCATTGACATTTGACATGCATGAGGGAGTGGTCGGCCGTTGGCTATCGGCGCGTTAGCAGGTTTGTTATGTGCTTGGTATCTGCGCCCGTTGCGTCTCTAGCGCGCGCGCTGTTGGCCAACCGATTTGCGGACGCGCGACGTTCCCGGCTTCTGGAAGCCTTCCACACACAATCTGGAGAATGGTTCGAGAAGGAAGGCCCCCAATCGAGAACGGGCCCGCTCGCCCCCAAAGTCCAGGGATGCGAGCACCCTGTAGGCCCTGCCATGATTGGCTCTCCTGCTCCGTGGGCCGGGTGCCCGTTCAGGGGCTGCTCGGTTTGCACGCGCGCCATCTCTGTGCACAATTATTCCTGATCAACCTCCTTTCGGTGCTAGGATCTGCTAGTAGTACTATGTACTTGTACTGTGGCCGGTAATTCGACCGTTGGGGGGCACCGAGCTAGACTAATCAGAGTAGCTTCTTGGGCAAGGAAATGAGGCTCATTTCGGTCACCGGCGTGGAATCGTCATGATGGGCATCGTTTGTTTGCTTGTTATCCACTTTATACTGTATTTCCCAAGTACCTACCTGGACTGATCTACATTGCTCACTCAGCCGATATCCCAGAGCGATCTCGTACCCCCCATCGTAGTCTGACAAGGGATGTACATGGCAGTTGATAGTGGAAGGTTACACCCCACCACTCTATTGGTCTATCGAGCTACTAAGAGAGTGAACAAGAAATGTCACGACGCAGACGGCATTTCCGGCGGTTCTCTAAATCTTTGCGTGGCTCTTTGTATGAGGTTTTTATCAAATGCCTAGATGGTACATTGGCTGCTGCAAGGCACCAATACCGCGTGTCTATTCGAAGCATGATAGTATCTACGTACCAGGGTGCTGCCTATCTGTTCCAGATGTACGTACCTACCTAGGTAGTTATATGATTGATTATCTCACCAATGACGGCTTAGATCTCACTTCGATCTATCTATACGCTGGCTTATATTTGCGGCTAGGTATCCGTATATTGAACCTTCAACCCCATCGATGCAAGTACAAACCCGGGCATGTCCCTACAAGCATGGTTTTGTATATACTATCATGAGTGCCACTTACCCACCCGATAACTGATAACTAGAGGGCCGTGCTACTCGCTTGAGTCGTAGACTCGTAGGTGACAGGAGAGGGATGTTGACTCGGATTGAGGCACCTACCGGTGGTACAGCTCATTGTACCTACCTACATAGTAATTTACGGTCGTGTACCGGCATTCCCGTACCAACTGCCATTGTCACAGGTACATACGCATGTTACTATGCGTGCGTGGTGAGGTTGCCAGGTTCTGCAACTCAAGAACACAATCCAAAGATGCAGAACAGGATCTCGAGTAGGTAGGTACTGGTGAGTACCTAAGTAGACTTGGTTGGGCACGGGGGCTAAGAGAAGTGGACGGTCGCCTAGGTAGGCAGCTGTCTCTAAGAATAATACCTTCCTTGCGGCAAGAGTTGGCGCAGCTTTGCCTCATGCAACGTAGGCAGAGGATAGGATCTGTGCTGCGTCTCGAGGACGGATTCCGAAATGTGCAACTTGAGCACGCCAACCGCCGCACTCGATTGGCTGCGCAGTTGTAAAACTGTCTTAAGGCAGCCGACATGGACGTCTGTACCCCGAGCGCCGTGCCTGCACCGTAGCATCTCTGCACCTATTTTTACGTCAGGGCCGCTAGCAGAGTTGTTCTCGAAGGATTCTCGCGACAGGGTTCCGAATCATCATTCTACTACTTGCTATCCACTATTAACTACCTAGATAGTACGTACCATGTATGCATCTGTCTTTTTTGGCAGACGCAGATACCTCCGGTATTTCGGGATGTCTATTGGGTGCTCTGTCGGATGGCTACCTGCTTCGGTACATGTGATAATTGAAGTTACCGTGACTCCTGGCCCGAAATAGCATAGACGGGGAAAGCTAATTGCCATATCTGTCTTAGTGCCGCTGATCATGCTGAGCCACGCACAGTACAGTGTGTCGCTAGAGTGATTGGTACATGGCAGCCCCAGCGCTAAAATCGGACCAGGCTGGTTGGCGCCACCTCCCCCTTTAAAAGTTGCTTGGGTAAGTGCTTGGGTAGTGCTGCCAGTTGCCGCCAGCGCCCCCAGCAGCAATGACCAATTGTCCCCTTTTACCAACCCTCCACAACCCACAACAGGCATACCCATGCGCCAGCCAGCTCGTGTACAACTAACTGTACCTCAGGTGGGTTACAGGTAGGGAAGTACTTACCCTTGTACTACAACGACCAGGACGTACCTACTGTAAGGTTAGGTTAGGTACTTAAGTAGGTACTTAGTTAGTGTTAGTAGAGTAGTAGTACAACCCTCTCTGTAACATAGCACTAGGTAGGAGGTAGTTATCTAAGACGCCATTCTTCTTTCGGAACTGTATTCTCCTGCTCCCTTTCTTTGGACTTTCTTCTTCTCCTTCTTCCTTTTTTTCAGCCTTTTTTTTTTCTTGTTTTCTTTCTCAGTTGCAGCAACGGTCTGAGGCTTCTAGCTTGATCCCCTCTCTTTCGGTACCCTTTGTTGTCCTGTGCTGTCCACTACCTACGGGCGTACCTGCCTCATTCTAGAGCTCAAGAGCCCAGGGCCGCATACTTATCCACACAGACTAAGATACTTTACTAGGTACCTTAGGTACTCACCTGGTAAAGCCTAGATACCAAGTAGGTAGTCTGCCTGCTACCCAGATAGCAGTATCCTTGAACGGACCTACCTAACTCGGCCGGCCACTGCGCTAATCGATCCCTGGACCAGCGCCAGCCAGCGAGCGGCCCAAGCCTGCGACGGCTACGACAACAAAACCAACTGCTCTTGTTCCTCCCGTCGAGCCTCGTCGTCTCTGCAACGCTGCAACGCCTTACGTCGGTGCGCGTCCTCCACTCGACCAGCACTCGCCTCCCTGCTCGTCCGTCCCGTGCCTTGCCGCGCGGTCGCACTGAGATCGCCTCCGCTGCTGTCACCTGCTCGACCGAACGTCGTCGCTGCCCTCGAGATCCTGGCTGGGAGAATTCTTTGTCTGGTCCATCATGGCGTCCAAGGTATGTCGAGCATCGCCCGCCCGCCATCTCGTGCACCGCCAATTGGCCCCCTGCGGCAGCCCGCCTCTGCCCGTCGCTCACTTCGTGTCCGTCTAGTTTCTGCGAGAGTACAAGGTGGTGGTTGTTGGTGGAGGAGGCGTCGGCAAATCCTGCTTGACCATTCAGATGACGCAGGACCACTTCATCGACGAGTATGATCCGACCATTGAGGGTACGTTCTGTTCCCGTCCTCCCATCGCACCCGCCCCTCGCGTTGCCCCCGGCTTACTCTTCGCCCTCTGTTAGACTCGTACCGAAAGCAGTGCATCATCGACGATGAGCTCGCTCTGCTCGACGTCCTCGACACCGCCGGCCAGGAGGAATATGCCGCGATGAGGGAGCAGTACATGGTCAACGGAGAAGGCTTCATGTTGGTCTTCTCCATAACATCTCAAGAGAGTCTGGATGAGATCCATGCCTTGCACAGGCAGATCCTGAGAGTGAAGGGCAAGCAAGAGGGCGATCATTTCCCCGTCGTCTTGGTAGGCAATAAGTGCGATCTCGAGCATGAGCGCGTTGTCTCCAGGGAAAGTAAGTATACCTACCTTCTTTATGCCTCATTGCACCGGTTAGCCTGACACACTTTGCAGAGGCCGAGCGGAGCGCTGAAGAATTTCGGTGCCCGTATATTGAAACCTCTGCCAAGTCCCGCATCAATGTCGAAGCTGCCTTTTTTGAGGTCGTCCGTGAGATTCGGAGTTATGATCGCAACTTGGGTGGTATGCCCGCCAATAACGGCCGGGCTGGTGGTGCCAACGGACCCGATAAGATGGAAATGGCCGATAACGAGACAGAGGCAGGCTGCTGCTCGAAATGTGTCATTCTATAGTGGCTCGACCTACCCGGAACTCAAGAGCTACCCGAACATATGAGACGAGCGTCTACGCAGGTATCAGACCTGCGTCACATTATCTCAACCCACTACGATGGATGGCTTTGGCGGCTTGGACGACGTATATAAGCCTATGTCGGCATGCCCCTGCATGATATAAAAGGAGTCGGACGGTTTCTGCCAGGTTTTTATGGAATGAGCAATCACCAGCATCCGGCGGAAAGAAGCGCTAGGGATAGTCGAGCGATCATAGATCGTTAGGGTATTATGCCTTTGTCATCGTTGTCGTCACCAAGATTGACAGTTTCAGCCTGGGACGGGCAACAGAATGTTTTGTTGGGAGCTGCTCCAGCTGACAAGAGAGCAAAACGAGATCATGGATATCTCCCATCCGGTCTTTTCATACCTTTTGTAATGTTCTTTACTTATTTTTGTCGCAGTCTTCTAGTGGTTCAGTCATAGATTCAATTCAACGGCCAGGGTGGTATTCACGTCAACTTGGACTCTCTGCTTTCTTCGTCTCTGAGCCGTGTTGACTATATACATTTGCGGCCCAGGTCTATGAGATGAGCAGATATCCATTATAATCAAACCAAACACCGCACTCCTACTTGTGTGATCTGTAAGGTGCGTAAAGCCTTATCAAGCACAGGTTATAGTGAGCTGACCAATATGCTGCTGGAATGCTTTTCCTGGCACGGAACGCATATTATACGAGTACCGAACCACAAAACAGACAACGACGCACAAAGCACACACAAACGGAGCGAAAGAACGACGTCTTCTCAATAACGCTTAAACAACCCGGTCTTTGTATCATGCTCCATTGTTGTCACGAACTGCGCTACCAACCATGTCTTACCATGTCCATTGTTGTGAAAAGGTTAGGTTGCAAAACAGCGTCCATTCAGCACCGATATCATGCGTATACAAGTCGACTATATGATATGGACACAGCAAGATCTGATGATCAGATTGTTTACCGTCTGCTGTTAGAAGAAGCAAAAGAGTGTTACTTTATACTTTATATGATATACACCAAATAATCGTTTGTTGATTCACCTAACGGGGATTAGCTGCCTTCAATATGGACAATCAAAATGCGGCTATCGATATCAGGTTCGTTTTCACGGCCGAATTTGATCCCGGACAGCCCCAGTATGATGCCGCTGAGACGTATGCACATTTCAAACACCAGTGGCCCAGGAGGCTTGAAGGGATCTCAGCCTGGCGGCAGCTCTTTTACCGCGATGATCAGCGTTGTGATAGATGTCTCATCTATGGCGGGGTTTGCGTGCCTGACCGCCGTCACAACAGTTGCACTGGCTGCGAGGAAGCCAACGTAGAGTGCAGACATACAGGGCCAGTTGCTCTGAGCGGACCTAGCAACACCCCAGATGCGCCCCCGGCCGCACTCCTCGTTCCCGGTTCCCGGGATAACCCCGTTGACCTAACCACGGGTGTCACCGAGAACCAGCCGGAGCCATCGCAGGTTACCCAGCTCCGAGGCGTGCCTTTTGGGCTCGCCCATAGTGGGAGAGGATGGGTGAGACAGCGATGTTCTCTTTGTGCCTCGTACCCTACGGGCAGTGCTAACTACAACCAGTGCAACTGGAAGGCGGACCAAAGGACCCAACAAGGGTGCTCGCTCTGCAAGGCGTACGGCGTGGTTTGCGTAGTCGACGGCATCGCACTACCCCCTCGTCCTGATGGCCGTACCAACCAGGGCAGATTCACCAGCTGTGCGGCATGCCGATCCCACAGTACCGTTTGTGATAGACAAAGACCATGTAGTGCAGTAAGTTCTCCTAGTTCGTCCCCCCCCTCTCCCCCCCTTTCCCCCCCTTTTCACTTCCCCTTCCCCTTTCCCTTTCGTCTCATTCTCAGTTCTCTGATTCCTTTTCTCATACTGTGTCGGTACATCTCGTCTAGACTGCGCCTAACATCCCTATGTAAATCACAAGATGGCAATAACTAACTCGTTTGTTCTAGTGCGTGGAGATCAGACACAACCCCGGCGCGTGCGATCAGCCTGGTAGTCGAGGGAGTTTTGTCAGGGGAAGCGCTCTTGGGACTGAACTATATCCGTATATTTCGGCCATGCGAGGCGGACCCAACAGCCTCCAAGACGTGAATGGGTATCCCGAACTCTTTGATCAGCCCCCAGACTTTCACATGCAATATGCTCGATGGGTCGCGGGAGGCGAGCTACCGCTACCCCCGGGATATCAGCTCACGGGGCCGCCGCCCCCGAGGCCAGCAGTTCAATTGCAGGTTCTCCCGACACCAAGACGAGGGTTTCAACAAAACCCGCCACCGCCGATCGGACCGCGTCCGCCTCAACCATCCAGCTATCAACCGCCACCGGCTCAGCAGGCAGCAAGAAGACCTCTGCCAACAGTAGCTTCAAGAGCTGGAAGACCCCCTGTGCCAGCACAACTGGTGAGTGCACTCCGTCCAGCGGCCTCATCGGCACCCTTGAATCCGGAGACAGTTCCACCTGCAGGAATATTTCGTCCAGGGCCCCTAACGACTCCGCACAGAGCTCCACCCGTAGGCGTATTTCATCCCAGGCCCTCAACGGCGCCCTCGAATACGCAAGGAGTTCCACCAGCGGGCGCATCTCATCCGCCGCAACGCCCGGCTCTACCGGGCGCTCGTTCCTCGTTGGTTTCCAACAAACTGAATCGTCGGCCGATATATCCAATCCCCGAGGAACCAGGCCCGGCGGAGCTGGCCCTCGGAGGAATGCCTCTGGACGCCCACAACTTCCCAGCAATAGGTACAGTTGCTGCTCAGCGGTATGCCCCGCTGCAGCCTCAAGGCGCCTCGTCAGCCCCTTCAGGAGATGTTCAGCCAACGCAGGATCCGGCCGCTGCAGCTCCAAGCCGGAATCAACCGTCCACAGGTGCCCCAGCTGACCCAGACTTTCCTATGGGAGATGCTGGCTTAGAAGTACCAGTAGACGCTGGTAGGCTGGGAACAATAGCGGAGATGGCACTAGCCCAGCTTCAAGATTATCGCTCGAGCCCCTCGGGTACACAAAACCCTGCGTCAAGACATGCCAGGCTGGAAAAACTGGGGGATGCGGCCCTAGCTCGCTTGAACGCGTCCAGTATTCAAAACCCTCCTACCGGACATTCGACTCCCGACTGGACGCGGAGGGTTCTACCGCAGCCCCAGCGCTCCTCCTCCTTCACGTCCGATACCCCAAGCTTTCCGCGGGACACGTCGCAGATAACCATAGCCCCGCTTCAAAACTTGCCAGAGTCCTCGAATAGTCGGATGCTCCCGCCAATAAGTTTACTTCCCCCGGCACGCGACAGGATTGCTCACCGCCGAACTAGCTTGCAGGCCCCTTCTCCCGGGCCGCTCGCCGTCATATACCAGAGTTCCGGTCCCGTGGACTTATCGGCGAGTCTAGGAATGCCCGTAGGCCATCCCGAGCGTGCGGACGCATCGCTCATCCGGAACCCGCCGCCTCCCCACCCCGACCCGACCGGCAAGCCGGGGCTCGCGACGATACCATCCCGACGTGTTTTCGAGCCAGAGGCCCCCAGCGCGCTCCTCGAGTGTCAGGAGCAGAACCAAGATGGGAACAGCTGTTGCCGTAAGCCCACCAGGGGATTCTGCGTAGACCTGACGCATGACCCCGCGAAGCCGGCCCCTGTCTGCGACGACTGCAACCAGATGACCCGGGCGCAGAGCGAGACCGCCCTGAACTCCATCGCCCTGTCTCTGCGCGCCTACGCCTGTGACGGATGCGCCGCGATAGGCGCCGCCAACCCGGGCGCGTTCGCGAGTAGGCGTTTCCAGGTGTGGGGCCTCCCGGGGAACGCCTTTGACGCGGACGCGGCAGCGCCGCCCGACCGCTCGGTCAGCCGGGGCCCCCCGCTGCAGCTCACGGGGTGCGATTGCGCCGCGAAGCTGCTCGGCCGGCTCGTCCTCTGCCGCGCCCATCGCCGGCAGCACCTGCTCGGCGTGCGCGGAAAGGCGGAGCAGATGCGGCAGCACGTCCTGGCAAGATGGGGCAGGATGGTCTGCCCCTTCTGCCTCGCCCGCGCGGGCGCCGACGCCTCCGACTTCCGGGACGCGCACGGCAATGAGCACCGCCACGTCGTGTACTCGTGCCTATCGTGCTACGGCGTCGTGGTGCTCGATCCCGCGATGCACGCCGGCCTTGGTTAACCGCCCCAACGGAACCCTGGTGCCTGATCTCCAACGCGAGACTCAGAAAGGTAGGGATTGAGAGTTAGACGAGGGTAAGTTGAGTAGCGCTATGTGATGTGAGTACCTATATATCATGTGCTCTCTATACAGGTAGGGCCCGGTAATGCTCGGTAGTATCGTAAGTCGGCATATCATCGCCCAGATGGCAACATCAACGTAGTGGAGCAGACCCTTGATAAGTGTCATGGCTTGAAATTGTTCCACGTCTCTCGTTTCAGTTGTAGTATTCCTGTCTACTTTTTTGATTCGCTGCGGTTATACTATAATTTTTAGGTATGGAAATAAACATCCCAATATGTTCTTCTCATTGCGAATGTCCGTCAACCCCTTCAGTGCTATCAAGGGGGTATATTGTAAAAGTCTCGTAGGCTTTCCAATGTGAGGCCCGTATACGACTAAACAGCATGCACACGAAATTATTCCGCGTGACTCGGCTCTATATAATCTAGTACCCCTAGTAAATCTCGGCCCGATTTCTTTTTCTACTTTCCATACAGTAAGTAGTGTCCCCCCAGAGAACATCAAAGTCGAAATCAGTCGAATAAAGATAAAGTGAGAAACGCAGGATCTATTTGATCGTATCGACGTCAAGTCTATCCTCAGTCATCGTGGTCACGTAACAAACCAAGCCTTGGGACTCCGATAGGTCTTGTCATGTGTTTAAAAGTCTTTAACATTGCTAGGTGCCGCCAAATGCCATTATCGCGGTGTGCGTTCAGGCACCAAATTCCCACCTCCTTGCGATGAACGAGTCGCTGCTGTCTAGGACAATCTGTACCTTAATCCACCTTCTTTATGACCTCGCGAATTGAAACCCATTGGCTTTTGAAACCTCGAAACAGCACTTCAACAACACTATGCCTTAGCCAAACCCCTCCCCTGCCCTTGACCCAGAGGGCTAATCGGAGTAGTAGTACTCGTAGTCGCTATCTTGTATGATGTCCCTGCAGCTAGTCGGGCTGTCGTCCTGGTCTGGATACCACGACGCTCTGGACCCGGACTCCCACGCGAACTCGACGCGGTTGGAGACGGCGTCGGCGGTCGGCAGCTTCTGGAACCGGAAGGGCCCGTCCCGGAAGAACTCGAGCGCCTGCACCGTGTCCTCCTCCTCGGTCACGTCCACTAGGATCTCCGTCTGCGCGGGCACGGCCCGGACGAGGTACTCGAAGATGGGGAGGAGCCACGTCATCCACTCCCCGACCGCCCGCCTCTTCCGGTCCGCCAGGAAGTCCAGGAAGTTCCCCGGCGCCTCCTTCTCGCTGTCCTCGAGCCACTCCAGGAGCGGCGGCTCCGGCTGCTCGACGACGACGCCGAGCGTCGTGAGGTTGCCGAGCACGGCGTCCCAGACCGCCGGGTCCATTAACGCGTTGGGCTGGAAGGGGGCCCCGATGGGTCGCAGGACCAGGATAAGGTTTCTCATCCTCTCCCGGTTTCTCTTCGTGAACTGCCTGTCGACGTGGTACTGCCCCTGGTAGTGGATGTCGACTGTGAAGGTGTTCCCCTGGTACAACATCGTCTCGGCCTCGTCGTTGATCTGGCGGCAGAGGACGAGAAGCGCCGGCAGGGCGCTCTTATTAGACGACGCGGTGGGGTAGTAGGGGCTGCCCGGCTCGAGGTCAATGAAGTCCTCTTTCATCCGATATCCCTCGCCATCTCCCTCGGCCGAGGAGTCTTCGGCGCAGACGCTCCCTACCTCCTCCAGCGGCGTCAACTTGTCCTCCAGCCTCCATTCTCTGGTGAGATAATCGAACTCGTTGATGTTGCCCTCTCCGTCGACCGAGTACCTGCCGCAGCTCTCATTCGAGTGCCACGGCGGTTCTATCCAACCCGCGGGACGGTTCTGGTAGTACATGTCGCCAGTACAGTCGAAGGTCAGGTGTTGCGGGATACAGAATCCGTAGATATGCCGGCGGATCTCCAGGGGGGTGGCCAGCAGCGCACAGTCGGCGGCCGAAAAGGGGGTTGAGGCCATCTTGGAAATTCTTTGCGCCGGCAGAGATATATCGGATATGGTGATTGATCTGCGAAGAAATCCCCCTTGGGCCAGGATTTATTTTGTCTTTTTCAATACCCATACTGACGACCCCGCCGTCGAGTGCATCAGGCATAAAGCTTTCCCACGTTGGGCACTGAGTGCTGACTACATCTGCTAGAACGATGGTATGAAGGCTCGCTCCAATGGGGTTATGTTTAATATACTCGAGCCAGTAAGAATTTTTAGATTTCGACACGTTAAGCTGAAAAATCTGCAGATGCAGACTACTGAACTGCCCTCTCGCGTCGCACAGCTCGTGTTGGACTCTTACCTTTAACCATGTCGTAACTACCTAGACGACCGCCTACCAGAGCTCATGGGTTAACGTTTGTCGGAAGTTTCAGGGGTACAGTTGAAAGACGTGTATACCAGGTCGTAACTCGTCATTGTTAGTCAAATCCGTCCCTCTATCGGTGGTTTGTTAAACTTGATTATGCGCTACAGTTGAGCCTTACGTCTACGCAGTGTACGCGTGAAACGCTTGGGTATATCGAAGGCACGAGATAAAACCTACAATATGAATGAGTGCCCAAGTGGCGCCGGTGCTTTCCAACGAACCAGTCCAGGCCGCCAGCTGCTTAATCCAAGCAAATCGCCACCTGCCCGCATGTTACGCGGGGATTGTATCATACCACGTCATGCCATATCCCAACCCCTCCTCCGTCCCCCCGTCTCCATGGACAGGATGAGGGCGGAACACAGAGAGAACGTTGGAATAAAAAGCCCCGGCTGATCTGCTTCTTCCCCACGCGTCAGCAATGCCCGGGATGCCGATCGGTACTCAGCTGTGCTATGCTGCTTGAAGAGAGCGATAGAAGAGAGAATCCGCTATGAGATAGGAAATTTAAGGCGTCGCTTGAACAAGATTAGGATAGCAGCGAGCGGTCCGTCGGCATCGAAGTCAGCGCCCCTCAGCTTGCAGAGGAGCCTTCACCCGCTCGGTACCTCCATGGAGAAGTCGGTGGGTTCCAGACATGAATTGAACTAGGTTTTACCATTCGGAATCTCGACGTGCAGACATACTATGTTCAATTACTTTCGTATCGGCGGTGCGCGTCCACGCCATTTGTTATGTGTACAAAAGCAAAACCAATGCGATTATTCGTGGAGAGCAGATCCCTTACCTATCATTTGCCGATAATATAGTGCAACACGACGCAGCGCAGAGTCAGTGAGCAGCCCGACAGTCTCGACAGCCAGTAAATCGTGGATATGTACAATGAGACTTCAGTCTTGAGGAGGCCACTGCGCTAGGGCATCACTTGCGACCTTGGGTCTGCCCCTTTTCGTGCCTAGTAGCCACATGACGTATGATGCGCAATGATGCTGTTGATTGTAGCATACCTAGTATGGACGCTGTACTAAGTTGATTGCGCCGCATTCCCCAAATATGTAGCGCCCCAGCCCAAACGCGCAAATACTAGGGCACTGAATGCTATATGAGCATGCATAAGAATAGAACAAGCAGCTAAACAGTGGCTAGTATAGGTTGCCGCGAGAAATGTATATATCCTGCGATGTTAGTATTACAGTGGCGATCGCATCGCCGTAACCGGTCGCTGGAAATCAGTAACGACACTGTAGTTGCCGGGTCTCAGGAGAAAGTAGAAAGAAACATGCATTCCCAAGGTATCAACTATGCCCAACCTCTTAAGTTAGACTCCCATGCAAGAGGCCTCCCAGCCCAGGCATGAGGAGCGGCGTGTCGTGGCCCTTCCCCTCTAGCCATTGGTCTGCCTTCTCAATACCGTGGAGCCCCAGAGTCGCCAAGCTGAAGTCATCAACCTCAGCGGGTAAGCTCTTCGAGAACACTTCCTCTAGCCCTCCCACTACGAGCAAATTGAGTTAGTAATCACCAGCTTTGAGAGCACTCTTCTCAAGTGCTTCATAACCATATGGGAAATAGAGGACATGATCTTGATCCCAGAGAGAGTAATTTGATCATGAGCTGTTCGGGATCCGAGGGGGGAGTGAACCTTGAAAGTTACTTACGAGGCACGAGCAGAGGGTCCTTGCCCCCTTTGAGCTCCTTCATCCACGAATAAGCCGACGGCGCATCCCATAGAGTCTTGCGCATCGTATTGGGTAGGCGGCCCGGGCACTCAGACCAGGAGTTCTTGAAGAACAGGTATATCTCCTGTACAACATTCGTGAGCTGCCAAGTGCGACGGACGCTCTCTGCGACGATCCAGGCCCGCCACACAGCCTTTGGAGAGGAAGGGAGGCTGCCCGTCGCGGTAGTGGAGGCGTTAGGCAGCAGGTTCGGATCGAACGGCGAGGAGACGAGGAAGCGCTCGGGGCACCCAAGACTATCCCTCGCGCCGTCGAGCATCTCCTTGTTCCACAGGGAAAGGGTGGGGATCAGGGCCTCGGCCTGCCCGCGCATGCGGATGTCGCCATCGAAGAGGCGGATGAGCTGGTAGCACAGCAGGGACTGCACGCGGCCCAGGCGGTCGAAGATGCTCGAGCCGTCGCCGCTGGCGTTGCCGAGCGATGCCTCGACGGCCTCGTCCTGCAACAGCTGGGACACGCGGTCCTCGAGGATCCGGTGCACGGTGTGCTCGGTGCCCCGCGTCTTGCCCATGTACGTGGCCACGGCCGTGTACGCGTCCTGGACGTGCCGTGGCATATGGAACGAATACAGCTCCCGGTGGTGGAGCGGGCTGTGGCCATCAGTCACCCATTGCCGCATCCACGACTGCACTTGCTCGATGAACTGCTTCAGGGTCTTTTCGATCTCGTGTGTCGTCGTGGGCGGTGGATCAGAGCGCTCAGCAGCCCAGCTCTCGGGGTCCAAGAACCATATACCTCGTAGGCTGACCAGGGCGTCAGAGGAGACCATGGCCTGCGGCGCGCCTCTGGAGGGCGCGGTTTCGACTTGCCAGGGCAACGCAAGGCTCTCAAATTCCGGCTCGGTGATTGGTACTATGATATCGAACTCCGCGTCCCCTGATATGCCGGGGAGATCTGCCATCTCTGCAAAGGAGTTGACTAGGCCCTCCTCGTCAAGACAGTGTGTTGTCCCCTCAGCGGCGGCCCCGGGCGCAGACATTTCCGGGCGCCGCGGCGGAGGATAGGCGCACTGCAACCCTTTCTCTAGACATCGCCGGCATCTCGGTACCTTCTTGGTACACTGGCGCTTCGCCTTGGTGCAAGCGACACAGGCTCTCCGCCAAGCGACCGGGCGTGTCGTGCTTACGGGCAAGATATCATTTGGTGGTATCGAGCTCATATTCGAAGGGAAGTGCTGACCAAGTCACACCGCTGCCACTCACATTCCGGCGATAGGCGGAGATGGAGCTATGGAGCTAGGAGGAACGGGGCCGCCCTGGGTGCAGGCTAAGATGTTAATCTGACGATGCCATCGCGACGGCGGCGGGAGGGGAGTCGGACAAAAGTGGGGCGTGTTTACAGTGGAGGCGGGGGAGATTGCAGCGATGACAGCCCCAGCGCAGAAATATGGGGCTCGGCAGCAGTGAATCTGACGCCATCCAGTGCGTGCAGCGGACAGCACAGGCGCGGACCCTTCGAAAGTCCGCACGGGTGGTTGCCAGTCTGCGCAGTTGGGCCCAGTCTTTTCCACAAACGGCCCGCTGTCAGCGCCTTCTGTCGCCGTCTCAGCCCTTAGGATGGATGCTATCACCACCTGGGTTAAGCACCTAAAGCAAGTATAGGCCTCTCCGCCGCCCTTCTGCTGAAACGCACGAGAAAATTCGAGGCATGGTACGTCGTCACGACCCGTACGCCCCCCCCTGAGCCCGAGTCAACACCATGCTTGAATTGGTCAGCCGAACAGACATGAGCCAGACATGAGCCCGCCCCTCTTGCGGACGGGGACGGGATGCCCTTCTTCAAGGATGAGATATGTCATGGTGGACCAGTCCATATCTCGAAGCGCAGACACACGATGGAGAAGCAATGGCGGCGGCAGCATATAAGGACGTCATGTCTCCCGTAGTCTACGGTCCCTTCTTCCCAAGATCGCCACAACATCCAATCTGCACAGAAGACATCTATCCTCAGGGAGATACACATATCCGCTTCATTCATACAATCTCAAAGACTACACACCATACACAACATGTTCGGCAAATACGCGACACTCACAGACCCGGTCCACAAGACCCCCTACGCGGGCATCAGCCCCTCGCGCCCAGAGCTCTCGCAGGCGGGCAAGACGGTCGTCATCACAGGCGGCAACTCGGGCATCGGGTACGCCATCGCCCAGGGCTTCCTCAAGGCCCAGGCCGCGCGCGTCATCGTGCTCGGCCGGCGCGCCGACGTCGTGGCCTCTGCGGCGCGGGACCTGGCTGCCGAGGCCGGCGGTGAGGCGGGAGACAGGGTCCTCGGGCTGCCCTGCGACATCAGTGACGCCGCGGCCGTTGAGGCGCTCTGGGACCGCCTCCGCGCCGACGGCGTCTCCGTCGACGTCCTGGTGCTCAACGCCGCCGCCTTCGCGCCCCTGAAGCCCCTCCTTGAGGTCGGCACCAAGGGTGTCTGGAAGATATTCGACGCCAACGTGCGCGCGCAGCTGCACATGACGGAGCGGTTCTACAAGCAGACGGGCCGCGGGGCCACCTCTGATAGCACCAGGGTCCGCACGCCACTCCAATCCCCTATCCCCCTTTATTTTACCCCCCCCCCCCCCCCTTTCCCCCATTTCCCCAATAAAAATCCCGGAGCTTTCACTAGGGGTGGTGGACGAAGCTGTAGGAGCTAACCGAGAGATTATACAGTACCTCGTCCACGTCTCCTCGGGTGCGATTCACGACTTCGAGCACCTCGGCCAGCAATACCCGGGCTACGGCCTGACCAAGAACGCCGGCCAGCTGGCGCTGCAGCTCGTCGCGCAGGACACGCCCGCCGAGGCCATGCAGGTCGTCAGCTACCATCCGGGTGCCGTCCTCACAGACTCGGCGCGGGGCGCCGGCTGGACCGAGGACGCGCTTGCTTGGGATAGTGGTAAAGTCTCACCCCCTTCCTCTTTCTCATTATTTTATGAAACTGTTATTTCTCAAATAAAAGAAAACAAATAAAAATAAAAAAGAACTTGTGGCAGTTGGAAAAGCGACAGGTGACTGACACTCTGATCTTTCCTACAGTCAATCTGCCCGGCGACTTCGCGGTGTGGGCCGCCTCGCCCGAGGCCCGGTTCCTGCACGGCCGGTTCGTCTGGGCCGCGTGGGACGTGGACCAGCTCAAGAGCGGCGCGCTCAGGAAGCGGATCGACGAGGAGTCGACATTCCTCAAGATAGGAATCAACGGGTTGTGAGAGAACGACGTGCACGAAACCCGAGAATGATGGGGGGGGGGGCAAGCTTGGAAGAATAGAGCATCAGTAATATTCATAGAAGAATGAAGAAAATTCTCTTGCGTTTGTGATTTTGTATTTTTCTTTATTTGCACAACAAGCTCGAGTGATCGCTATCGTATTATATATATATACTTCATTACAAAACCCCGACACTATCTCAACGTCTCTACCAGCCATCCACGATGGTCGCGTGCACGTAGATGCCGTTCCGGGGCCGCGCGGTGATGCCGCCCTTGATCTCGACCTTGCGCTCGTCCATCTCCTCCTTGTTCTTGAGCTCGAAGGCGAAGTGGCCGACCCAGCCGGCCAGGATGCAGGCGAACTCGGCCTTGGCAAAGGCCTGGCCGATGCAGCTCCGTGGGCCGTGGAGGAAGGTCATGAAGGCGTAGTTGCTCGTGGCGCCACCGCTCGCGGCCCGCTTGTCGTCGGCGCCCGCCGGCATCCACCGCTCCGGGTTGAACTCATGCGCGTCGGGCCCCCACAGGTCCTTGTCGAAGTTGGTCGCCCACGGCACGATCATGACCCGCACGCCCTTGGGGATCTTGTGCCCCAGGATCTCCGTCTCCTGCGCCGTGTCGCGGATCGTCGTGGGCACGGGGGCGTAGTAGCGCAGGATCTCGTTGCAGACGGCGTTTAGGTAGGGCATGTGATCGATGTCGAGACTGGTGATGTCGGCGCCCGAGTCGATCGAGGGTAGGTTCTCTCTGATTTCTTGCCTGAGACGCTCCTGCACCTTTGGGAATCTCGCCAGCATGTAGATGGCCCAAGTCATGGATGACGCGGTGGTCTCGTGTCCGGCCGCGAGGAACGTCATGAGCTGGTCTACAAGCTCCTCATCGGTGAAGCCACCGGACTCCAGTGCCACTGAGAGGATATCGTGGTCTGCCTGTTCCGTTGTCTTCAGTTTACTCTTCTTCTCTCGAACGAGGTCTCGGCAGACTGCGCGGATATACTGCGACGCTGCGTTGATATTATCGTTATGTTTCATAGGCAGCTTGGCGAGAAGCCGCTCCGGCACCACTTGGCCGAGAAGACCCATGATTTGCGCTGTCCTGTTGGGCTGGAAAACCAGTCGGTAGGTTTGGTTAAGCTCCGTGTTTTGGTTCTGGATAGCACCAAAGTCGTGGCCAAGCCCGGCAACCCCGATGATGTCGAGAGTCACGCGGGAGGCCCAGTTGCCGACCTCGATGACGGCTGACTTTTCAGGTTTCTCGGGGTCGGGAGATGTGGGCTGCTTTGCGGCGTCGGCTAGGATGTCCTTGCTCATCTCTGCCACCACTTCACGGGTCTTGTGCCAGAAGACGGGATACAGGTCCTTGATATGTCGAAACGCAAAGGCGGGCATGAGATTTTTTCGCTGCGTCTTATGCTCCTCCCCTTCGGCCAGGAGAATACCGACACCGAGGAGGCGGCCAAGGCTGAATCGCAGCGCTTCGGGCTTCTCGAAGTGGTAGTTCTTGGTGACAAGGACCTCGGACAAAGCCTTGGCACCGGTGACGAGCACTCGCTCTGAATTGAGAAGTCCGAGATATTTCATAACCCCATCATTGGGAACAGTGGAGGACCTAGAGGTGAGTTCAGCGCTGCGAACTCGGGTACATCAAAAGGCGATTTCCTCCTTACCACTCTCTCATGGGAATCCCACTCGGTTCTGCCAAGATCTTTTTAAAATGGCCATTCCACCACGAACCTCCTGGCGGCTCCGGCAGGCTTCGGAGTGGAGAGAAGAACTTGGGCCACAGAATGATCAGCCAAAAGGCATACGCCAGTGTCTGGAAAAGCCAAGCGCAAATAAAGCTGGTAGCGAACTGGAGCCGCCACCAGTGCGACTGGTACGAAACGAGGATGTACGACGTCGCTATTGAAGACGCGAGTATTCCCCGCCACGGGTAGGGAAACACGCCCATGGCTGATCGCTTGGTGAGGAATTGCGCAAAAATAAATCAACTAGATAAAGGAATGCGATGTTTGTTGAATGTATTCCCTTTGGGGTAGACGGACTCTCTCCGACGTTGGCACAGGAGAGTTGGGCTGTCAGTCGTGACAGTGCTCCTGGTCGACGGAGGGCGGACGGTCAGCCGACACTCGATTTCATAGCACTACTAGGTTAGTAAATGGAAGGCAGGGGGGGTTGGTCGTTCGATGGCGCAAGACAGGTCGGAATGGAGGGACAACGCGACGGATTCTTGTACCCAAAAGATGGATACAAAGACGCGAGAGAAGCCGGGCCCCCCGCAATTGCGGCGCTCCTATCAAACGTCGTCAGACACATACGGAATTCATGAGGCCAGGGTTGTCCCGGCCAGCCTCCAGGGGTGGGATGTGCGTATGAGCATTTGAATCAAGCCGCCGGGCCGTGGGCCATGGCCTCATCGGAGACTTTTCCTCTACTTGGACCTCGTAAACGATAGCGTGGCCTCTAAGCGAGCATGTGAACGCGCCTAAGTTGGTCCAAAGTACTTGGTACATGGTCGGGGAGCGGGACGGGATGGACCCAACCCGTCGACACGCACGTACGTAGCATTTCGTACGTATCAGTAAGCAGACCCAGGTTAAGAATGTCCCAAGGTCACGTAGGCAGCCTCGTGGGTGGCAGAGAACAGCCCACCGGTATTGGTAGAAAGCTGCTGCCTAGATGTTTTCGGCGAGGACTACTTATCTTCTTGTAGGTCCTACGCTATTACGTTGTTGGGGAGAAGACGCCATTTCTATAACCAGATTACACCTATCCAAGAGGTACCTAACGTAAAGGGGTACCACGTAGTTACTTAGACAGGTTAGTACTGTGTAAGTACCTACGTAGGTACCTTATAGGGAGAGGCACGATACGCTTCCCCGTACCCAATCATGATACCTCCCCAATGTTCAGCATCATTTGGATATTCACGTACCACAGAGGCAATTAAGCTGACTGATATATATCTTTGCACATAGAACAAAAGCGAACAAAAGCACAAAAATCAGACTGGAGTTGTGAGGCCGAGGCGCGGCCTATCGGGCCCGTGGATTGTGCCGCCCCCGCTGGCTGGTATTTGTCCGGCGCCCGTGTTGCGTAGGTACGTAGAAGCCCAAGCCCACCAGACAATCTCACCGGGTCACTGATTTTAAGCCGAAGGGAGATTTGCAAGTCCGGCTGCTTTCACGGCCAGACTTAAGTACTTAGAGAACATACGCGTGCCCTGGGGGTATCCCACGGGTCCACGATCCGCTCGTCGCTTGCAAGATGTAAGCGTAATCCATCATGAAGCGTGATTGTAGGAGAACCACTTAGCTTCCTGTAATGTGATATTGCGCCTTATCAGCGGGGTGTTTCAAATCCGGCGTCCCGAGACGGGGCCCGCATATCGGCGCGAACAGGTAGGACGAAGAGCCAGAACCGGACAACGTAGCGAGTTTCGTCAACAACAGCAGCATATACACGCCTCGCATAGAAACAACAGCCCAAGCCAAGCCAAGCCGGGATCATATCTCGCAAAGCATACCTCCTTACTTCACCTCCACACCCTCAGTCCCCGGGACACGATGACGGCGCCGCTGGCCAGAATTGGCATTGTTTCCATCGGGGACATGGGCATGGGCATCGCCAGACTGCTCGCGGCGCACGGGTTCTCCATGGCGACCAACTGCAAGGGCCGAAGGTTTGCCTTACCCATCTCACATGCCTCACCCAACCCAGCCTACCTAGATCGATAAGCCGCAGATCGCGCGTGCGTGTTGTGTGAGATGAGTGCCCAGAGCTAACGAGAGACGCGGTGGTTGGGAGAGAGAAACAGCGACGACACCATCGACCGCGCGCGGAGCGCCAACGTCGAGATGTACGGATCGGACGAGGAGCTCGCCGCCGCCTGCGACGTTATCCTCTCCGTGGTCCCGCCGCGCGACGCCGCCGCCACGGCGCAGCGCATCGTCGACGCCGTGACGATCTTCCCTCTGGAGGACGACGACGAGAAGAAGAAGCGCGTGCCCCTGATCTACGCCGACCTCAACGCCGTGGCGCCGTCCACCGCCAGGTCCATCGCCGCGTTCTTCGAGCATCCGCGGGCGCGGGGTCGGGTGCACTTCGTAGACGGCGCCATCATCGGCGGCCCGCCGGCGCCGAAGCCCATCACTGGCGCCGACGCCCCGCCGGGTTCCAGCAGTAGCGGAGGCGCGGCAGCAGGGGGAGGATGGCACGTCCCCAGCATCCCCCTCTCGGGCCCTTACAGGCTCTCCGACGCGCCGGGCTACGGCGCGGCGCTGACCGCGGCGCTCAACGCGCGGCACGTCGCGGACGAGGTGGGCGTGGCCTCGGGGCTCAAGATGTGCTTCGCGAGCCTGACCAAGGGCTTTACCTCGCTCGCGGTGCAGTCGCTCACCACGGCGCGGCGCCTTGGCGTGCTCGGCGAGCTGCAGGACGAGCTGCGGGCGCGCGCGCCGGCGCACTGGGCCGCGGCCGAGCGCGGCGTCGTCGCGATGGCGCCCAAGGCGTACCGCTGGGTCCGCGAGATGGAGGAGATCGCCCTCACCTTCGACGAGGAGGGCGGGTTCCCGCCCGACCTCTTCCACGGCGTCGCCGGCGTCTACCGCTCCGTCGCCGAGGACACCGTCCTCGGCCTCGAGAGGGTCGGCAAGCGGACGCGAGGCACCGACGTCGAGGACATGGCCGCGGCCGTTGCTGAGGGGTTGGAGAAGAAGAGGAAGAAGAACGACTAGAACACGTGTTTAGATGCTGCTGAATCATACTAGATATCTGATATATTTAGCATCTTTTGTGCTAGTTCCGTCTCCAGCCCATACCGTGGACTGCAGCGCTCCCGGGTCAGTCAGTCCTTTTAAACATCGGTTATACGACTGACAACATTTCAAATATCCAATAACTCCCAGTCCTGGGTAGAGATTGGGTAATATATTAAGTACCAAGTATCGAGGGGTATACTAGACCCTGAGAAAGCCGCTTAGAGAATACCGTCACGGTCGATGACCATTGAATACGAAAACCTGTCCCAGTATTCACGTATATTCATTCTGTAAGTTAATGGTGCATTCAGGGCTAGAGATCGAAAGACACAGGTAAGTCAGTAGGGCAACGTTTATCTACGCATGCCGCTCAATAAGTCTTTGTAGTCGCTCTGTACATGAGCAAGCTAATTTGGAGGTGGAATTGTATCAATTGTTCGGGTTGACATCCAAGCCAAAGCGAACTTCTAAAATACAACCTCTTCTCAGGATCAGGCTAGAAACCAACGAATGGAATGACCGCTGTATTCTTCACTAATCATAACGCTGACTGGGCAATACAACCACTAGGTCTGGGATATAACTACGGGACTTTGACGCGCAGTGTCGATAGAGTAGTGTTGTTAAAAGCTGTCGTAGCGTCTATCGAATTCTACTCAATCATGTCGACATCATCCACAGCGTGAATCGCGTTCTGGCCTTGGTGCACGTTAGTCTCCGCGGCTGCCCCGGCGGCGTTCCCGCCGTTTTTCTCAAAGTAATCCTCCATTTCGGCATCTAATTCTTCCTGCGTCTTCTTGGGCCGTCCATCTCGGCCTGTAGAGCGTCCCGTGTTCTCGCTGTCATTCTCTCGTCGAGCCCCGGCTCGCCTACCGCGGCGCCGAGGTCTCGGACTGTGGGAACGTCTTCCACCTTCTGGGACATAACGGTCGATTCCTCGGTCGTTAGGTGATAGTGATCTTGGTCGAGTGATACGTTCCGCCAGTGATCTACCGGGCATCACTGCAGTATCGAAGGGGTTACGCCGGGGAGCCGATGACATAATTGTCAGGCGAATCGGTTGACCTTCAAGCAGATTCGTTAGGTCCAGTTAAGATGCAACGCGTAAGTGGCTTACCCTTTGCATTCGCGCCATTGAATTCGCGAATGGCATCCAATGCATCGTCCCGGGTCTCATACGTCACAAAAGCAACACCATCGGAGCGTCCCGCTCTGTCGTACAACAGCTCAAGCTTCAGGACAGGCCCAATCTTGCTGAAAAGACCCTATGGGGTATGAGTGCAAGCGCTACTTAAAAATTGAGCCAATCTGTTCATACCTCGAGATCGGCTTCAGACAGATCATAGTGCAGATTCTCAACTCTGATCTTTGTACCACGGCCGTCTCTGACATGGCTGTTAGCGAGGGTGTGGTGCTATAATTCGGTGCAGATGTTACTAACTGCAGCAGGTCGGGAGAGCGTCTTCGGCGGGGATTGCGGCCTTGGTCCCGGGCTACTCGGCAGTCAGTTGGCAATTGCGGCGGCGTGTAACGAGCCGAGTCGAATTACAGTGAAAGCCCTCGAACTTATCGTGAACCCAATCCCTATAGACCTGTCAGCCTCGTCATACTCAGAAGTCAGGATTATGGGGTGGCGCGACATACGAATCTAGACCTCTCTTGTCATCTCTGGCTGACTGTCTCGCAGGACGAGAACCTTGGTTAGCTGATGTCACACGACGCATATATCACCACCGATCGTAATTCGAGGCGTCGAGCTGCAAGTTGGTGGCTCTGACGAGCGGGCTCGAGTAGGAGGGAGGCAGCATCGATCTAGGAGGGAAAGGAGTAATCCACCTGGGCGAATCGAAGCAGTCAGTCGGACAATGCTAGGGACACGGCGGGAATATCGCGCAAAGGCGACACACCTTTCTAACGCCATCGCGAGGATAGCTATCGCGTTCTCGAGGTTGTCGGCCGCCGCCGCCACCGCCGCCGCCGCCGCCACGTCGAGGAGGACGGCTGCCGCGTTTCCTAGCCTGCACATGAAATTAGAATTAGATTTCCACGGATACACAGCCGAGACGCCGATTATGGTAGACGGGCTACCGAGGAACAGGCTAGGCCTGCGTACCTGAGATTCTGCAACGATCTCGTCGAGACTTCGATCCATTTTCTTGGTTTCTTGGGTGCAACAAAAGCAATTGTCTGGATGTCAGATGTGGAAAGGAAATCAACAGTCGGCGCGGTTGCATCAGCAAGGGAGACGGTTGGGCAGGTAGGTACGTAACAGCAGCTTCTGATATGCACAGTCTAACAGTCCCGTCCCACTGTGGGGACGGGCGCAGCGATAAGCACGGAAGACGGAGCCTTGGACCTGCTAAGGTTAGAGGAAGACAGCACAGCTGCACAGACAGCGCGGTGCAACGTCCGGGTACCCGCCTCTGAAACCGTAAACCGGGTCCTTGGAGGCACAACCAAGATATACAACTAAGATGGGGGAGAAATATACAGGAGCACGTACGTAAAGGGGGTACATCTACGTAACACTGTCACACTTCACGTAGTATACATTCTAATAAATACACATTTATACAATGTTGGGGGGGGGGGGGGGGGGGGGGGGGGGGGGGGGGGGGGGGGGGGGGGGTGGGGGGGGGGGGAGGGGGGGGGCGGGCGT
>MU281332.1:417263-468909 GCA_022385595.1 Xylaria palmicola | reverse complement strand
ACCGTCACCATTCACCTTTTATAAATTCTAAAAAAAACAAAATTTTAAAATTTTCCCCCCCCCCCCCCCCCCCCTTTCAATCCCAAACGAGCCATGCCATCAGGCACATAATCAGACATAGAAGCAAGCTCCAGGGATATCGACTTTGGTAGTGAATGAGTCTTGGCCATTACCACGGCTCCCGTTGTTGTCACTCACTCCAGTGAACTCTGGAATAGTTCGTAAGAAAAGGCCGGTTGCAGAACTTACACCGAAGTGACCGCTGCTGGTCTCCACAGGTTCGGCACGAGAGCCAGGACCCGGCGCGTCCTCGGGATTAGGTGCTACTCCAAAAGTGAAGTTGTTCGTTGGTGCTAGAAATTGACTTGATAGAGAATCGGTGCTTTTAGATTGCGGTTCAACACAGAAAATGAGATAGGATCCTGGTGTTGCGAGGCCACTGGTTGGTTCAGCGCTGTTTCGTTCCTTGAATGACCTGATAAACATCTCCATGTCATCATCTTGGCCGGGTAGAGAGAAACTCGTCTCTGGATCAAGAGACAGCAGCCCCTGCTTCAGTCCCCAGCCACCGCCGCCGCTCACTGCAAAATAGTTAGCTTCACCATGCCAGGAGGACGGTCTCTCTTACAGATCTTGTGCAGGCGGCACCCAGACGACAGAAGCTCCGAGAAGATTTCCATTGAACCTCGGGCTATGTCGGTCTCTGACTGAGACGCACCTGCTTGAAAGAGCTTTAGACTGTCAAATTTCTTGGCCTCCATGAGATGAGGCGGGACCACCCAGCACCACACCCCCATTGGCCTCGGGGAAGAGGTAGGGTCATGCCGGGCTCTTTCTTCGAATATCTTGGGTATGACGGCCTCAAGTTCCTTGGACGCCGGTGCGGGAATGCCGTCTACTTCGACCTGGCGAACAATATTTCCCAAGCCCGCGACTATTTTCCTAGGCGGTGTCAGGGGTAGGAGGGGTATCATAGACGATGTATGATTCACCGAGCCGCCTTTTCCTGCTATCCGTTGGATCGTTTTAGGATGTCTCATCTCAAGGGTCATAGAGCCTCCGTCACCAATATCCCATTTACTTGCGTACAGAGTTGAGCGCCTCCCGTTCTGAAATACAGTGTTTGCCAGTGGCAAGGTAACCTCGAGTGCGCCGGTATTCCCAACGAGGGGATTCGTCACAAATGAGACGCAGGCCGTGCTGTCTTGACTCGTGCCAGCGAAGCCCTCTTTCCCCCATAGCCCGGGGAGGATGCTGTCGGTCGATCCACGGAGTACGGAGAAACCAGAGCGAGGCTCGCTGGATAGCTTGTGCGGGCCAAGGCCATCCGTTATACCAGTCAACACGTGCAAGCTCGGCTGGTTCACCTGTGCAGTGCCTGCCGGCTTGGATAACGCTTTTAAAAATGCAGACATAAAAGTCTCGTCCTCTAGCCAGCTTGTGAACTCCTTGGAGGCCAGGATAGCAATCCCATCGGTGCTCTGAGTCCCATGGTGGGCGTTTTCTGCCACTTTCAAAGTGTGTCTGCTGAGCTCGTCGAGAACTTGCCGCTATGGTATGTTAGTGCAGTCGTCCCCAAGGATCCTCAAAGCTCACTTGTGTTGCGTTAGGAGGCGCTGCTATGCTGAACCTTTGCGGCACAATGGACTGTAACCGGACCTGGCCTGGATAGAATCCGTAGCTTTTGGCACGAAGGCCTCGACTTATGATACGATGCTTCATGATTGGATGCGACAAAGTCTGGGGAGACTTCCATGAAACGGAGATTTACTTGTATGCACGTAAGCCTCCGTATGTGAATACGGGGTTCGCAGCACAGTGTTTCTAAGAGGGGCTGGTTACAAGCCACATAGCAAACTGTGGCTAGTCTCCCAACCCGCGAGATAAATGGTTCAGCGGTTCAACCATCCACTCTAGACCGCTGCTCAATAAAATAGCGAGGTTGCATCTCTTCAGTTAGTTACTGTTTCATGGGAATTTGCTAAATGTGGCTTGGCTACTTACTAGTAGGTATTTGGACCCTCACGAAGGAACATGGCTCAGACACAACGTGTTTGATAGTGCACCCCTGGTTGAGCATCCCACCATCAGTTCCCTTCACACAGTAGATATGTGAGCGTTCACAACTTATATATATCAGATATATCCGATCCCATCTTTCTATGACTTTGAAACTCGCTCCTAGGTTTTGTTCAGACTCCGGCAAATGTCCAGCAAATGCAGAATGAAAGTCGCACTCCATCTGGCATTGTTAGCAACTTGCGTATCCCCTGGAATTGCTATACAGGCACACATTAGCCAGGACCTTTGCTCATGGAACTCGTTGCCTTCAGTCTTTTGGCAAGATGTATGCCCCTTAGCAAATCTCATGCCATCTTCTGCCGACATACGTGGCTCTAGAAGACCTTCTCCTCGTAACGATGCTAAAGCTGCGGGAAGCGGCTCTTGGAGCAGGTCTCCGGATTGCTTTGGCGAATATTGTGTTTACACAAATAATAACTTCTTCGGCCAAGGGATATCATTAGTCACGACAGCGCGGAATCACATTCGCATAAAACAGATTCAGTTACCGGAAACAGTCTCGATACCAAATCATGAAAAGGTCCGAGCCGTTGAGATTCCAGCGAAGGGGAGGGGTCTAGTTGCCACAAGAACCATTCGCCGGGGAGAGAGGATTATGGCAGCGAGGCCGGCTCTCCTTGTCCACCGAAATGCATTCAGCGACCTTCGTCTCGAGGACATCTACCACCTGATGGATAGAGCCGTCGGTAACCTGCCAAAGCCTCGAAAGGAAAGCTATTTAGCGCAGGCCGGCACAATGGGTGGCCACAAGATTACCGACATTCTATTTACAAATTCTTTCCAGGTAGCGCTGGGGGATAAGGATGGCGGCTTCCACTACGGAAATTTCCCTGAAGTGTCGCTGTTAAATCACGACTGCAGACCGAAGTAAGCAGTCATTTGCACTAAGTACCGGTATTGTGTGTGGCGTTTCGAAGGCTAATATTGACCAGCTTGGCGTTCTTCGTCGACCAGAACTTAACGCATTACACTCATGCGGTCCGGGACATCGCACCCGGTGAGGAACTCACCATCTCCTACATTGACGCTCTACAAGCGCGGTTGGTGCGCCAAGAGCGGACGCGAAGCTCACTCGGGTTCTCCTGTGGTTGTTCCCAGTGTGCCTTGCCTCCTAAGGAGTCGGATGCTTCAGACAACCGGCTCCTCGCCATCTCTCGGATCGAGGGCGAACTGTTGGATGTCAGCAGCAAAACATCCTCACCGACCCTGATTGAGGAATATGTGGCTCTCTACAGAGCGGAGCGTCTCGAGTTCAAAATCGCGGGGGCGTATACGCTCGCCGCGCTCAACTACAACTTGCTTGGGAAAGCAGACATGACCAAGAAATATGGCCAGCTGGCGATCGAAGCAGGTTTGCTTGAGAGCGGACCTGATGCGGCCGATGTTCGACAAATGAGGATTCTGGCTGATGACCCGCGGTCGCATTGGTCCTGGAACATGAAATCTCACAAGTAGGTCACATTGCATACTACTTAAAGCACATGTAGAGTGCAGGATCAATACATGAAAGTTGTTGCAAGTAGATTATCTAAAACCCGAGTACCTTGAGAGTTAGGTTACTAAGTAGACGCACGCGACATGACTAAGGCTACTTCTTAGAAAGAGGTAGAGCGCAGCCTGTTTAGGACCTTAGGTGCCTACAGGTAGGTACACTTAGGTATTGCTACAGCGCTCTTGGGACCAGAGTGCGCCCAGTCGCCAGGGTCTCCCTCCATAAACTGCATACGCCTACAGCGCCCCAGGGGCTTAGCTGCATCCAATAGCGCGGGTGGCACTACAACGACGGCCTTGGCTGGCACATAAGTATCCATGATTGGGACTTGGATTGGCGTGTGTCCGTCGGGGTTTCCGGCCGGCGCTGTCCTAGATCTAGGTCGTCAAATATGATGCTCAGATGGGGTTGCTGCTGCTTCACTCTCGACGGAGCTGACACCGAGCCTCTCTGCGGCCCCATCACCATGGCCGACCTCACAATTCGCAACCTCACCGCGACGCCCTTGGAGCTCAAGGTCGTCGAGCGCTTCGAGGGTGAGCCCACCTCCTCTGGTGTGGACGGCGTAAAAGAGCTCGCCGCTAACCTGACGAGCAAGATCACCGACATCTTCAACGCGAGCTCGGAGTCTGTGTCGCCTAATGTTCAAGTGGCGAGTGAAGCCAGGGACCGTCGCGATGTCTCCGTCGCGCTGAAGCCCTTTGAGAGCCGTGTCACGGATATCCGCGCTGCGGATCCTGGGCGTGAGGTTCTACGCTTGACGTTCGAGTCCGAGGGCCACCGGTACCAGGTGGATGCGCCCAGCACTTCGCAGCGGAGCACGGTGATGAAGAGACTCGACGGTGCACCCAACGAGTATACCGTGGTATATATCCAGGCCGGGAGCTGTCTTTCCATCTTCAGTTCCGCCAACCTCGGCCGCTGGATGAAAGAGATCCGTGATGACTACCCCTTGACTGCACTATCCATACCCGGTACGCACAACAGCCCGACATGCCATGTTGCCTTGCCATCGGTGCGATGTCAGGCCGTCGGCGTGCGCGAGCAGCTAGAAAATGGTGTTCGTTTCCTCGACATCAGGGTCAGTGTCAGTCAAGACGACGCAGACCTGACCCTCGTACACAGCGCATTCCCTATCTCCCTAACGGGGAACAAATACTTCAAAGAGCTGGTTGATACCGTCTACGCCTTTCTGGACGCCAACTCCTCGGAGACTATAATCATGAGTGTGAAGCGCGAAGGTACAGGTCGTGGTACTGACCAGAAGCTCTCCAAGCTCCTCAAAGAGAAATTCTACACCAACAAGCGGTGGTACACCGAGCCCCGGATCCCCAAACTGGGCGAAGTCCGTGGGAGGATTATTCTCTTGCGGCGGCATGCCAACGACGAGAGCCTCAATCACGAATGGGGCGGCCGTGGCTGGGCCCTCGACGGCAGCGTGTGGCCGGATAACTGCGAGGACGGGCGGGTGGGGAGCGGGATCGCGCGCGTGCAGGACTTCTACGAGGTTGACCAGAGCACGAACATCCAGAAGAAGATCGAGCTTGCCCGGAAGCACCTGGAGCGCGCGGCCGAGGGCATCTGCCACCTGCCCGGGCAGCCGGGCTTCCGCAAGGACGCCCCGCCGGTGCCCTTCTTTATCAACTTCCTCAGCGCGAGCAACTTCTTCAACGCCAACTGCTGGCCGGAGAAGATCGCGGCCAAGGCCAACCCAGCCATCATCGAGTACCTGTGCATGCGCCACGGCCGCAACGGTAAGGGGCCGGCGGGGCTGAAGGCGGGTGATGCAGCGACGGGCATCGTCGTCACTGATTGGGTTGGCTTACACGGCGACTGGGATCTCATCCGGTGCATCGTTGGATGGAACGCTAAGCTGCAGTTGAAGCATTAGGCGCATAGACTCTTTCGCCTGGCACGAACATTCAAGTTCACGTGGCTTGGGTTGATTTTCATAGTTATCTTGACGCCTGTCATCTCATCGCTAGAGTTGGTTGTAAATGGCATCCGATGTATAAGTCAAATATACGTTCTTGATAAACCAATTCCCGGCAGGTTAGCCAACTGTACATGAGTATGTTTCTTTAGTACAAATTACTAGATAGCCACTCGGTTACATATGTACCAGTATTACGTGATGAACATCCATGGTGAGATCGTATATTCAACCAACCCCGTGCTTCTCAGCTGTCTCTCTAGGGTAGCAGCGGGAACACCAGGAATAGAGCCCCGTCTTTGGGGCTGGCTCTCCTTTCGGGTTGGGGTCCGTTTTCAGTAGTGTCGTCAGTGGGGCCAACCACTATTAAAAGGTCGCAAGGCTCCCCCCGGTAGGTCGGCATCGCGCTGCACCGCAACGTCATTATCCCAATGTCGGATGTCCTGACCACGAGGCTTCAGCCAACCGCCCCCTTCCTTTTTTAATCCTCAATTTCGCTATATTTGTATATGTAGATCACTATCACGTTGTGAACCACACTCTCCTTTGTATCTTTTCCCCTTCTTATCCCCCAATATCATTCTCGGATATTCCGACCGTCGCCGTCGCGCCGACTCTATTCGGGCGCTCTACCCACGTCCTAGCTGTGAAGACGGCCCTGAATGCGGCAGCAACCAGCATATCCCCGTCTGCGGTCTACACTTCCGCCGCCGGCTGCACAGTGAAGTCAAATCGGGTGGGACCCGGCAGCAGATGGCAGAAGACGCTTCCGCTGCTGAACCTAGACAACCCAAGACTTCCCCTCGGTATTTTTACTTAGGTAAGTCCCGCACCCGTTCCTTATTCATGCGCTGCGCCCTGCGTCGCCTCCGCCCCTCCGACCACAGTCCCCGATTTTCGACATGGTCGATAAAGAGGCGGCCGGCACACGGCGACAGCTCTCGGGCACCTCGCGAGGGTCCAGGCTCCCGCGACGGGAGATAAAGCGCCGCGATAATGCCGTCCGTAAAGTTAACTCCGACATAGCTTCCGGGAAGAACAGTCAGTCAAGTGAGCCGGCTCCGGAAACGGGAAACGGTCGTGAACGGGAAGCAGGACGTGGGAAGGATAGTTTAGCATCTCACAGGCGTCACTACTCCTGCGTAAGAGCCTCCGCTCCTTTTGTTCTTGTTTCTGTGAAGGACAGGCCGCTCTAACAGCTAGTAGGCCAGCCAGGATAGCTACGATACTTCATTCCCGGATATCTCGTTATCAAACAAAAAGGAGGATCGACAACCCAGCTCTCCCACCCTGCCTTCTCCCACTCGAAGGCCGAAAACCGTCAGGATCGATACTTCAGCCCGCCCACCATCAGTGTCACAGATTCCCAGAGGGCCTGGTGCCGGGGGCGCTTCCCCAAGGCAACTACATAGGCAAAAGCCTTCCCTCCAAGCACCCACGAACTCAAAGACGCCCCGACGAACAGATAACGCATTGGTGCCCACAAGCATGGAGTCAGATAAGCACGAAGCCGAATTGCCCGATTCTCAGCCCGCAACAGAAAGAGGGCTATCCAAAGAGGATTCCTACGTGAATGTGGAAGAGGAATCAATAGGATTTCCGAATGTGCCAGCTTCTGCGGAGGACCGGCTCGCACCGAAAGTCAACGGACTGACAGGAAATGATCATAAGGAATTAACCAAGGGCAATGGCCAACCGCGTAGCGAGGCTACCTATGCATCGGCCCTGAAGTCCGGCTTATATAGCGATCATAACCGGAAGGATCACGATGACGACGACTCGTATCCCGAGCTTGATGACATGGGCATGGAAGCGATCCATCGGCCCCCGCCTCGGAAGCCTAACGGTGGTATAAGATGGGCACCGTGGAACGTACCCTTCAAACGGCGGGGACAGACGTTGGTGGTCTTGATGCATTCGTTGAGTATACTTGCAACAGTCTCGCTTTTCTTCGGATTCTGTGCCAATCCCTTTGCCTGGCCCTTGCTTCTCATCTACCTGCTATATGTGCTTAGCTCCAAGGCGGCGACGGACGGGTCTCTCCACTACAGATGGGAGTCGCTTCGCAAGAGCTATATATGGCATTTCTTTACCGACTATTTCCCAGCCAAGCTGCACAAGACACACGATCTCCCTGCAACCCGCAAGTACATATTTGGATATCATCCACATGGCATCATCTCGCACGGGGCGTGGGCAGCGTTCGCCACGGACGCGCTTGGGTTCTCCCAAAAGTTCCCAGGCATAACCAATAGCTTGTTAACATTAGACTCCAACTTTCGGATCCCTTTCTATCGCGAGTACATACTAAGCATGGGTGTGAGATCGGTCTCGAAGGAGTCCATCGTCAACATCCTGAACAAGGGTGGCCCGAACGGCGAGGGCATGGGCCGCGGTGTCACCATTGTCGTTGGCGGGGCACGAGAGTCCCTGGAGGCGCAGCCGGGGCGGATGCGTCTGGTATTGAGGGAGCGCAAGGGCTTCATCAAGCTGGCGGTCCGCTGCGGAGCGGACCTCGTGCCCGTCCTGGCCTTTGGCGAGAATGACCTGTACGACCAGCTGCAGCCCCAAGAGCACCCCTTCATGCACCGGATACAGATGTTCGTCCTCAAGGTGTGGAAGTTTACGCTGCCCTTCCTGCACGGACGCGGCATATTCAACTACGACGTGGGCCTCATGCCGTACCGCCGGCCGCTCAACATCGTGGTCGGCGCGCCGATCAAGGTGCGGCAGTCGTCCTCGGTGGACCTGGACGAGATCAACAGGCTGCACGACCTGTACGTGGCTGAGCTGGAGAAGCTATGGGATCATTACAAGGACGAGTTCGCCCCGGACAGGAAGGGGGAGATGCAAATCCTGCCTTGATGACAGGGAAAGCATTTTCCGTACTTGCGGTTATTTTGTTTTGACGGTCTAGGCAGTAGGCAGTGTAACTGGGGTGTCTGGAATGGAGTTGCGCTCGTGGAAAAACACCTATCAACTGATCATGGGCTATGCTTGGTCTCGACTGGGTCGAATACCCAGAATATAGTACCTACCTACAGTCAATCAATCCCTATAAAACATGAAGGCTTCTATCGTGTCGAAAATCAAAATCCCAGACCAGAGGTCCCCATTACTGCGAAATAAATACTCTTGCGTCGGCCAACGAGTTTCCGATACCATTGGAAAGCAGTTCTCAAACCGGTCGTTACACAATACGTATCACGGCGTTATATGGGATGTATCCCTGCCCCACTGACCAGGTGTATGGGGGGATGTCTTGCAGTTGGCCGGCAGTCAATCCAAGTTTGAAAAAATAGCATTGCATTTCTGCTGCAGTTCTGCTGTAGTGTAGCCGTTCAGCTGAACCTTGGGACGGGTAAGCAGGGGTCTGTTTGGGGGTGAGGTGAGGCCCGCTTTTCATATGGTGTTGGCGGAGAACGTGGGCCCCCTTCACCCACCCCGTCACTCAGGTTGTACCTACGACGTCGGGTACAAACTGCTCGCTACCGACGCTCTGTGGTCGGGATTTGATGATGTTTGGCTCATGCACAATTCAACGGTAACAGTGTAACAGTATTACCGTAGTACAGCAGTACAGAACTCGTCATAATCGTCTTTTGGCCAATTGACCTATTACACAAGAAGGTGGACAAGATACGGACTGGCATACCGGTACTACCGGTAGGTAATTAGAATCAGGTACGGTGTACCTCATGTACGGAGTATACGGCAGTACGTACCTAATCCACTTGGACCCCTGAGGAAGCAGCAGTTCTGGGTCAGGTGCTGTGGTCGAGCCGGGTAGTTTCTACCCAGGCAAGTGCTGTTGTAGCCCGACCTCGATCTCTTGGCTGACTCCTCGACTTTCCCATAGCAGGTCCTTACGTCGTCTCTCCCCCCATCCAGCTACGGATCGTCATTGGACCATCAGATGCCCCCCAGTGACCGCCGTTGCAGTGTCCAGTGTGCACTACACCAGATACGGGCTGGTCCCGTATTTTGTCATGACACTTGGATACCTCACTCACTCGGAAGCGGCACAGCGCGTGCGCATCTCCCATCCCCGTAAATACCAGTAATAAAATATGTCTTCCCCTTGGTCCAGTCACCAGCCGCCGCCAGCACAGCGCCAGAGCCAGGCCCATCACCAGCCTGCTCGCTCCCTGTCCCGCCGCCCTGTGCCGGACGCCCTCTCCGTGAACAGCGTGCTCGCGCCTCCCTCGCTGAACAGCGACCCGTCCAATCCCCCGTCCGCCTCGTCCGCCACCACCAGCTTCCAGATCGACTGGCCTTCCGATGGTGGTCCCGCCTCTGCCGCGTCCGCCCATCGTCGCCCGGAAGACATCGAGATGGATCCCATAGCGCCCGCCGGCCACCGCCGTCGCCGCAGCACGTTGAGCGCCGGCCTGAGCGCCGGCCTGAGCGCCTCGCTGCCGCCGACCGCCCGGACCGGGAGGCCACGTGCCACCAGCATCAAGAACTCGGGTGACGCCGAGCCCAAGATATCCGAGGAGGATCTGGTGGGCTATGACTCGGGCCCAAACCCAAATACGCGTGATACCGACGACTCTCTCTCGGACGAGGACTTGCACGACGACGAAGAGACGGGCCTGACTAAGAAAGACAGACGCCGGAAGCAAAATAAGCGGCGGCGGAATACAAGGCTGGACCAGCGCATTGTGCGGGACAACCTCACCGACGAGGAGCGCAAGCAGGCGGACCAGAACGTGGTCAGGAGATTGGCCGTCAATGCTGGTCTGATAGCGCTGTGGTATATGTTTTCATTGTCTATCTCACTGGTATGTCCCCCGTCCCGCTGTCTCTCCGTTTTGGCTTCGGGTCCGTGACGCGCTGACACGTGCCTTGGTTCAGTATAACAAATGGATGTTCGATTCCGGCCAGCTCAACTTTCCTTTCCCTCTATTTACAACGTCAATGCACATGCTGGTGCAATTTTCCCTAGCCAGTTTAGTATTATACTTTATACCTTCATTACGACCAAATAATGCACAACATAGCTCGGACCTGGGCCGATCAAGGCACGAATCCGAGCCGGAGCGACCTATCATGACCAAGATTTTCTACCTCACAAGGATAGGCCCATGCGGCGCGGCCACGGGCCTTGACATCGGGTTAGGGAATACTTCTCTAAAATTTATAACCCTTACTTTCTACAGTATGTAGATCATCACTCCGATGCAAGGGACAGTGCTAATGTGAGGGCAGCTATGTGCAAATCGTCGGCGCTCGCCTTCGTCTTACTTTTTGCTTTTATCTTTGGCTTAGAAACACCAACGTGGCGTCTCGTGGCAATTATCGCGATAATGACCGCGGGTGTGATTATGATGGTCGCTGGCGAGGTCCAATTCCATCTAGGCGGTTTTATCCTCATCATATCCTCGGCTTTCTTCTCTGGCTTCCGCTGGGGCTTGACGCAGATCCTGTTATTAAGGCACCCTGCCACTTCCAATCCCTTTTCGAGTATTTTCTTTCTTACGCCAATTATGTTTGCGACACTGCTACTCATCGCCGTGCCTGTGGAAGGCTTCCTGGCTTTCTGGGATGGACTTGTGACGTTGAGCGAGGAATGGGGCGTTTTGAAGACCCCGTTGCTCCTTCTGTTCCCTGGAACTATTGCCTTCCTTATGACGGCCAGTGAGTTCGCTCTGCTGCAGCGAAGCAGCGTCGTCACCCTCTCAATCGCCGGCATATTCAAAGAGGTCGTCACGATAATTGTTGCGGCACTGGTGTTCGATGACAAGCTCACACCCATCAATATTTCCGGGCTCTTGGTGACGCTGGTCGCCATCACTGCTTACAATTACATCAAGCTGAGCAAGATGCGGCAGGAGGCGCAGATGGATGCTCACGCCAAGGGGTACCACCAGGAACAGCAGTCAGACTCATCTACCGAGAGGGGGAGTGAGTCGGATGAGGAGGACGCCGGTTTGTTGACGCAAGGGGAGGACAGCGATAGCGAGGAGAACCACATCACTATCGACGGGGATCTGATACCCAAACCCAGGACACCAAGGCCGATAGAGGATGGCAGGCAAACTTGGATAGATCGTCAGCGGGAGGATTGAGGGCCTTCATTTTTTTTGGCTTCGGTCCCTCTTCTCATCGCATGTGTTATAATATAGGAGCATTTTCGCGGCATATAGGTTGTATATGGAGCATAATCAGTTTAGAAATAGAGCGATATCGTCGTTTCTTCACACTTTCCTGAATTTGGAGTGTGAATAGAAATGCCATTACTTCCTGGCGTTTCTTAACCTTAGTTCTCTCGGTAACGATTGCGCGGCTTGGATTTTGGGGACAGCTTGATCGAGAGTGGTAGCAGAAACAGACTTTCCGCGCCTAGCCGCCCCTACATCACAATGATGGGGTTATAAAAATGACTATCGTTCGGTCGCCCTCTGGATAGAACCGCCGCGTACCTAATTACATCATTAACTCAGTGTAACATAGGTACAGAGTACCTAACTTAGGCATCTGGACGCGGCATGATAGGTACGCGTCTTATGCTATGCGTGGACCCGCGTCGACAGTTAAGCACCTATCTTATCTCATAGGTGTGGGGTAAAATACATATGGACCCTTGGCATAGTTGGAAATTATCGATAAGAATTTCGAGTCTAGCTATCGGCGCATTGTCTTGGAAAAAGATACTCTGAAGATAGCTTCGTCAACTATCCAGCGCTACCACGACAACGACCCACGGGCTGCACTGGCTCCAACACGCCAAATTGAGAGATAACATAGTGTAACCGCAAAGATGCCGCGCGCAAAGAGGTCGAAGCAGTACAAACGGCTCATGAACCAATATGGTACGTGAGGGAGACTCCCACATGTGTTCCCCAAGCTGCCAGGGCATGGCTAATGAATCCCCTCCAGAGTTGAATTTCGGCTTTCGAGAACCCTACCAAGTCCTCTGCGACAGCCAGTTCCTCGAGGCTGCGATCCGTAGCAAGATGGACATCGATCACATACTAAAGGCGACTCTACATGGTAGCACCAAGTTGTGTACGTCTCTGCCCTCTTTGTCAAGCGCCGGGGCCGTACTTATATAGGGTCCCTTAGTAATAACCCAGTGTTCGATGAGGTGGCTGTATGCAAGGAAGAACGAACCCGGTGTAGAAGCCGTCATCAGCTTCGCCAAGGAAAGAATAGAACGGCGACGATGCGGACATCATCCGTCCGATTTCCCCGAGCCTCTCAGTATGCTTTCCATTCCTCGCTCGCCAGTCATCCGGCACTCTCGCTACTACACTTCCCCAGAAAGCACCTTTACATATTCACGTAATCGACAATTACTGACCCCTCGTTTTAAACAGAAGAACTAGACTGCCTTCACTCCGTGGTTGACCCGAGTAAAACCGGCGTTAACAAACACCGCTATGTGTGCGCAATCAATGATGAAGAAGTTCGATCCTCTTTACGAAACGGCATCCAGGTCGTACCATTACTCTATATCCGCCGTTCCGTCCTCATCATGGAACCGGCATCTTCAACTACCGTAAAGGCTCGCTCGCGAGACGAGAAGGCGAAATTTACCGCGGAACTCAAAAAGCCAGCTGCGAAGCGGAAGAGACAGGAAGATGACACAGATGACGATGGGGATGACGGTAAAGGTACGAAAGAGGGGGCCGAGACCACCAAGTCGGAGAAGAAGACGAAGAAGGCATATGGTCGCAAAGAACCGAACCCATTGTCAATAAAGAAAAGGAGAAAGGACGATAAGCCGCAGAGGGATTCGACCAAGGGGCCTGAGCCGGCGGATGGCGCCGAGGCAGAACCAGATGATGGAACACAGGCAGACACCGGAGAAGGCTCAGGCCGAAAGCGGCGGCGCAAACACAAGTCAAAGACGACCACCGGTCCCGCCGTGCAGGATGGTGAGGTTCAGGTAGAGACGCCGGCGGGTGATGATGAATGATGGTCAGAGTACAAGGAACCCGGTTTTCCCGGATCGGAATTCGCGAGAAGCATTTGCATGGCGTTTCTAGGAGGGGAAAAATTCACATCTGCATAGGCCCAAAAAAAAGCAAGATAATAATGCTACGGGCAGTCTGAGATCACCTTGCCAGGAGATATGAATCGATACCACATCATGGGCAGTTGGGGTGGTGACTTGTAATCACGGCGTAACCATGCAGATAGGTTCTAGTTACTTAAAAAAAGGACTTACAGGTAATTATACTTATAGATCATATAGGAGGTACTTGTGGTAAAGTGCCTTAAACCCGCAGGCTATAGTAAGGTACTTGATGCCTCAGACAAGATAGGTACCTGGTAGGTACTTACGCAGCCACATCAGTGAGCGGCTCCTTGTAACTTCCTCGAGCGAAGTAAAGTATAGGTTTATTAGCTTAAGCATAACACTCGTATGAATACTTACTTTTTATCTTGCTCTTTTATGCACGGGCAACGTATTGTAGCAACTGACTGTGGTTCTTCATACAAAGTAGCAGAGTCGGTGTGCAAGCTGTAGCAAGTAGGTACCTAGTCACCAGTACATATTGATGTACCGGGCCCAAGTACCTAAAGTTTAATTGTGCCCCTGATCAGATGCAGCACATCCTACTTGGTACCTTAGGTAAGTAACAATCGAGATACAGAGTACAGCAATACACTAAACAGGCACTAATAAGGAATCTTAGGTGGGCATTACTGACAGCAATGTGGGGAAATGCCAAACGAAGCCTGGAATCTCGAACGTTTTGATCGCTGTCCGAATCCTTGACCAACGTGCCAGGCCGATAATTCCCCTTTCCGATATTGCATCCCAAGCGTCTCTGCCCGAGTCCGCCAGCGCCGACAACGCCCGCCACCCACATGCGCAGAAGACAGAAGCACCCATGGCAACCGCCGGCGGCCCTGATGTTGACGATTTTGGCTTACCCATCCGAAGGTACGTAAGCCCAGCGGGGGGTGGCAACAAGGGCGAACAACGCAGTCCCGTATCTCGCCAAGAGCCTCTGAAGACGGAGCGCGTGGAAACACCGGCGAATGGAGTGGATGGCATTCCGGGGGACGAGGAACCAACACCGGCCTCGATGAATGCCGCCTCCTCCACCACCACCACCACCACCACCACTACCATCGTTACCACCAAGGCGAGTGCTCCGAGCATACCGAACGGCGAAAAGCAAGATGCAGAGGACAGCCCGTCTACTCTGAAACAGGCGCCTACCAATGAGGCCGAAGAGAGCGGACGAGCTGCGGTGGTCAGCTCGCCTGAGAGCGATGGACTGGAATATTCCGATGCTCCTCAACGCAGGCATACTTTAAGCAAAGATGTCCAGGCCATATCAGGGCCATCGATCAAGGAGATACAAGCAAATAAACAAGCTGCGGCAGAAGAGAACGCCCCACGCACGAACCACAGCCGGGATGTTAGCGCAGCAAGCAATAATCACGAAATCTCCGAGTTCTCCCATCAACAGCTTACAGCTCCGAAGGAAAAGGGGGGCGATGGTGACGATAGTGGATGGCAAACCATGCCCGCCTACGCACCCTATGATATATACGATGACGATAACAAACTGATAGCCAAAGAGCATAATCCAGATGAAGACGATACGTATGGCTATGCTGGGCTCGGCGGCGCGGGCAAGGGCTATACCCGGGTCATCGATGATGAAGATGCCGAGTCCGAGACAAGTATGGATGACAATACACGATATCTTTTTAATAATGTCAAATCTACAAGTATGACGGAAATGGACGAAGAACAGCGCGATGCCGTCTCTCAAATGCAGGCAACTAAAGACTTATTAACTGAAGGCCAGAGAATCGCCTACGTCGGCATTGCTCGCCTGGAAATGGCTTGCATGGTGAAGGAGGTGGAGTGCATGGTGCAACTTAAGAAAGCAAAAAAGGATATACAATTAGCCGTTGAAACCATGAAGATGTGGTCGCAAAAGATCATGGTCCGACTATACGCGCATATGGATATCAACTCCGCCGAGCAAATCATGATTGAACAGCTTTCCGACCATGGTGTCCAACCTCTCGATCTGACACCCACCCTTATGCAAAACGCGAGGGTGAAAAATCCCATGGCGGAAACGACCCCTGCCTCAACACCCAGAATGTCGCGCAAGAATTCCCCCCGGGCGTCCGTCTCCAGTGATCCCAGCCGAGAGGCATCGGCGGAACCACCGCCACCTTATGAGAGCCACGAGGGGGAGGAGATGCCCGAAGTTAGGACGCCGTCTCAGCTACCTACTACCGACAATATTGATATAGATTTACGATGGACTGTACTTTGTGACCTATTCCTTGTCCTGATAGCCGATGGGATATATGACGCGCGATCAAGAGTACTTCTAGAACGGGTGGGCAAGGATTTAGAGGTTCCTTGGATAGATATCTGCAGGTTTGAGAAGCGTGTGACAGATGCCTTGGAAATGCAACAACAGGCCGAGCAGGAGAACTGGAACGAGGAAGAACACCTCGAAAACCGAAGGAAGCTAGCTCTTAGGAAACGCTATATGATGATGGGGTTGGCCACGGTGGGTGGTGGTCTCGTCATCGGGCTTTCCGCAGGGCTGTTGGCGCCTCTCATCGGCGCTGGTCTGGCAGCTGGGTTTACGACGATTGGTGTCGGTGGCACGAGCTCTTTCTTGGCAGGAGCCGGCGGCGCGGCCATCATCACATCCAGTGCTGCCGCCTCTGGGAGTTTCATGGGCGGCAGGGCGGCTGGTCGCAGGACAGGTGCCGTGAAGACGTTTGAGTATCGACCACTAAACAACAACAAGCGCGTCAATCTTATTTTAACGATATCAGGGTGGCTCACGAGTAAAGTTGACGACGTGCGTTTACCATTCAGTACCGTGGACCCCATCATGGGCGATCTTTATTCCATTTTGTGGGAGCCCGAACTATTGACCAGTATGGGTGACACCATTAACATTCTGGCAACTGAAGTGAGTACCCCGGTGGACTTCCCAATACAACACTTCGCTCATTATGTTAGGCTCTCACTCAAGGTCTTCAACAAGTGCTAGGCAGCACAATCCTGATCAGTCTAATGGCCGCTCTCCAATTGCCAGTTGTCTTGTCAAAACTTGCCTATTTGATTGATAATCCCTGGGCCGTATCACTAGACCGAGCATGGGCGGCCGGCCTCGTTCTCGCCGACTCTTTGATAGATAGGAACCTGGGTACCCGTCCTATTACTCTTGTAGGGTACTCTCTTGGTTCCCGCGTCATCTTCTCTTGCCTCCTCGAGCTCGCCCGAAAGGGTGCACACGGCCTCGTTCAAAACGTCTATCTCTTTGGTGCACCTATTGTTGTCAAGAAAGAGGAGTTCATCAAGGCCAGGGCAGTGGTCGCTGGTCGATTTGTCAACGGGTATAACCGGAACGACTGGATCCTAGGTTATCTTTTCCGGTTGACAAACGGCGGTATTCGACGAGTAGCCGGTCTGGCGAATGTAGATGAGATACCTGAAGTTGAGAACTTTGACTGCACAACGTTTGTTAATGGCCATATGCAATACCGAACCGCTATGCCTCGTCTTCTACGGGAAGTAGGCTGGATGGTTGAAAGTGACGAATTCGGCGAGATAGAGGATCCCGATCCAGATCGTCACCGAGAACGACAAACCGAGCTCATCAATGAGATCGAAGAAGCTCGTAAAGAGTTGGAAAGGGATTCCCAGTCGAAGAAAGGCAAGGGCGGCTGGGGCATATTTGGCCGGAAGAAGAAGGCCGAACGCCAGGACTGGGAGATATACGAAGACAGTAAACGAGCAGACGAATCCCGAACAGGGGAAAAGAGCGGAAATAACAGCGGCGTACTATTTGATGTCGATGCCATGCGCGCCGAACTTGCACGAGACGAAGATTTACAAGTCAAAGAGTTGGCATCGACACTACCCCCGATGAAACTGCCCTCTACACCATCAAATCCGCGAGACAGTTTGCGTGAAACCAAGAGCGTTGACGGAACGCCGACGATGCGGTCAGGGGGCTTTGATGGACGTTCATTTCAGCATGAGCAAGATGAGATTCAGATGACATTCGACACCGCGTTTGCAGACTCCAAGCCACCACCTCCCCCAGTAAATGACTATGGCAGACCGCCCAGTCCCACGCGGCCAGAGATGAGGGCATCTCACACAACACCAAACCTAGCCCTTGACGACCCATGGGCCGACGAAGACGACGACTTCGGCAAGGAGAAGGAGATTTCCATGACATTTGCGTGACAAATCTCCTCAAGCCTCCACCAACCCCACCACGTCCCCGTCTCTTAGTTAGTTAAATGTCGTACAACGCTCATCTCACCTACCCCTCACAACCCTGAGGAAGCATCGTCCCCACATCATTATCTGCTTTTCGTTCGTCGAGGTGGGGGCCAGGAATAGGCGCATGAGGCAATGGGGAGGGTGCCGATTCCGTAATGACGTTGATTTAATTTTTAACCCGATTTTTGCCAGCCTTCGAGGCGGGCAAAACTCGCTGTATATTAATAATGATGGGAGCCGGGGTAACTGGTTCGACGTAATTTGTAACACGATGAATGAAATAGAGTGGATTGGTACCGGTTGCTCATGATCACAGTTGTGATCTGAGATGATTATCTACAGTCTATATCGTAGAGAGAGAGAGAGAGAGAGAGAGACCTGGGCCGTTTACTGGTGATGAGTTGCATATTGTTCGAGTTGTTGTCTTGCTCTACGCATGTAAAGACTAGTTAAGTACCTAGCCAGTAGTTGTCCGAAATTATCCATGTCACAGATAGAGGAATAACAAGAAGAAGAATATTATAAACTACGGTATTCGACAACGATAACACTACCTACCTTGTAAGTAAGTATTATCCACGGGGGGGAAGGGCTCTGAATCCAGTCCTCGAAATGCGTGTTTGGTTCGCGGTGGCCGAGTCCAGCTAGCGAGCTGTTGCTATCCGGACCCCTAAAAGGACGGCTGCGTACGACAGCGAATTGAGGGATTCCCCACGATTTGCTCGGACATTCTTATGAGTAGGATATCTTCTTTTTTGTCTTAGATAGAGAAAAGATTGTTCTCGTCTAATCTATGTTTTAGGTGTGCACTTTTATAAATGTAGATTCTGCTTGTAGCAATTCGTTTAACCAATTCCGCCTAGCAAGTGCAGGTACATGGAATTACTAAGCCCGGATATGTTTCCGCCAATCGATGCCTCCCTTAAGTACTTAGTGACCCTAGTACACTCATCGCTTTCCGTCTTACACAGTATGTGCTTCGCCCCCATCCCATTCCGTTCCATCCCATCTCACCTCGCCTACGTACCCACGCAGATATTAATCCGATACTGAAGCTCATATCAGTTCATACAGAGAGGATGTGAAGCACCGCATACCGGTCTCAGATCATCGAGCCCCGTCGCCGTCTTCCGTCGAGGCGGTCTGGACGTCATATACCCGTCGTGGCCCCCCTCGTTCATTGCTCGGGCACGAACGGCGAGGCGTCGCAATGCAGCAGGGCTGAGAGCAGCCGCCCCGGTTGCGGCGTGGGGTCGTGGGCTATATTTGGCATCAGGGATACCCCGGCCTAGTCCCCCTTCTTTCTGGGCCCTGGGCGAAACGTGCCTCAGCCCAATGCACTCATCATTGGGGTTGAACAGTTGAACGCAACACCTGTACGGGCAGTAGATACTTAGTAGGTGTCATGCCGACATGCCGACTCTCCCACATCCGTCCTCGGACCGCTGCTCGAGGATGGTGCCTATGGCTATGTTTACTCTATGCAGGCAGGACGAGTGCGCCGTACAAGACGATACAGATTTGCTCGGCTATGTTAGTACAGTAGGTAGGTAGTATTGCAGCAGCTGACAATAACTCATCGCATAGGGGCGCCGTAATACCTACATGCTTGCGCATGAGTGAGGGATCCGCCCCCGGAGAATGGCCTGGCGGTGTCGAAGAGGATCGCTTGCGAAACAAACCTCTGATCTGATCTGATCTGGTCTGACCATATACCTACGACGCCTGGTTGTTCAGTCTCGAATACGTCGAGGCAGTGTGACAACGTTTAGAAACGGCGCCATAAACGGGCAATCAATAAAAGCCGCTGTGGCTGTTAGTGTGCACGCACCAAGAAACGCCACCACCAGCTCGTCCCATCACAGCACACCATCCATCATCCATGCAGGTTTCCAAGTCCGCGTTGAGGGGCCAGAACAGTTCGAAGTATTGAGGTTAGTAGGATCATTACTAGGATCGCTAGGACCAGCGCCAGCCCGCGCTGACAATGCTGCCAATCGTTTCTCCACTGGTCCAACGGGGAAACACAGCCCTGTCTTACATAGTAGTACTTGGGTCCGTTGGCGGGCCCCCTTCTTTTGGTCACATTGGGTTCAGCTAGGCTAGAGCCGACGACGACTGACCATTGTGAGTACTGGAATGCGGAATTTGAACATTTACCCTAGTCCTGGGCGTCCCGGCTTGTCATCTTTCTGGCTTCCCACGCCACGTTTCTCACTCTCTATTCTTCTGTCCCAGACCTCCCTCTGCTCATGCGTCTCAGATACCATCAAAATAGGCTATTCTCACGGCAACGGACAGCAGTTTTGAGCTCTCACGAGCGAGGAAAATTTTCGCAACAACAGCTTGGTGTGGTGAGAAGGTGCTGAGGGGACTTGTGCGAGTTGGATTATAGGCAGCTTGGGCCAAGGCGACGTACCGGCCTGTGCTGAACAACACGACAATGCGTCCTAATGTCACGATATATGGGCTTTTGGCTTGTTCAATAGGGGCCTCGGCAAATGATGCGACTAAATCACCAGCCTTGCGCCAGACTACGGGGATTTCTCAAGGCACGGCTAACACGATAGTCGCATTTGGTCAGACACAGCTACCCAGCTCCCCGGATGCGCCAATAATTTCGCAATCGGAGCCTTTAACGTTCAGATTGACGGCCAGTAGAGTAAACATACATACGGTCAGATTGAAATCATATTCTACTAAGCTGGACGATGCCTACGACGACAAAACCTTGGCCAACTTGTCCTTCCCGTTACCATCTCAACCTTCCGACTCAGACGAGGAAAACACGGCACTTGCGAACGAGAGAGTGATCAGTTCGCGTATATCTAACGACGGCGTGTTGCAGCGTAAGCCCTTTTCATACCGCCTAGTCAGCCAGACTTTGCTAACGAGGATTCTTAAGCCGGTGTTGACGGTACGAACGTCACTATTCAATGGAATATTGACCCCAAGTATATCAGCCAGCCACTTTATTTGGAATGTGAATGGGCCAACTTGACCCTCGTCGGCAGCAGCACCTCTCAGTTATTCGCGGCCTATAACCCAACATTCCCAGACAAGGCCGCAGATAATCTAAAAGCGGCAATAGGGGGCGGTAGCTTCAGTGACCCTGCAAGACCAGAAATATCCAGCGATCTGGGCCCAAGCCCACCTCCTTCGACGAGCACGGCAGCAACCCCGCCCACATCCGCAACCCCAGCGACGAGCAACCAGCCCGTGGCCACCATCGACCTCCAACAGTCCACGGCCACGCAACAAGGAGGCGGGCTCTCCAAGAATGGCATCATCGGCGTCGCCGTGGGCGTGACAGTCGGCGGACTTCTCATAATCGGCCTGCTCGTCTGGTTCTTCTGGTTCCGCCGGCGCCGGAGTGGCCCCTCGCACCACGCGATGCCGAGCTACAGCTCCGACGTGGGCGTGCACACCATGATCCAGGACAAGGAGATGCCCGCGGCGCTGGGCTCGACATCGCCGCACCTAGGGTATAGCGCCGGCGAAGGCCGGCCCAGCACGGAACACTACGCACCGTACTCGGACCGCTCGGCCGCGCCGACGCCGACACCCGACCATCACAGGGCCCCCAGCGCCGCCGCCACAATCAGCCAGACGGAACACAGCTGGGCCGGCAACAGGAGCAGCGCAGCGACCCCCACCAACGTCATCACGTCGCGCTACGCGCACCTCGTCGAGGAGGGCATGACCGAGGACGAGATCCGGCGGCTGGAGGAGGAGGAGCGGCAGCTCGACGCGGCGATAGAGAACGCAGGCCGAAGAGGGAATCATCCGAATCCATGAGCGCCGAATCCGAAACGGGGGAGAGGGGGGCCGGTGAGCCGGGACTGTCGAAGCGTGCGTTTAACGAAAATTCTTAACATATATATTTTATACTCCCCTAGAGGGTTCTCCAAGATTTCCTGTTTTTCGGCGGCGACTCTGCTTGAAAGGCAGATTTTATTTTTACCTCTTTTTCCTGTCCTTTTCTGTTGCTCTTCCTTCTTCTTTTACATATGTTAAAAATTTGGGCGTCGGGGGGGCGTTTCATGGGTATATCCATCAAGGGACACACGGGCTCAGCGACGCCTACCCTTTGAGCATTCGTTTGCGAACTTGATTTTTTTTTTTTTGCTCTTGCATCAACGTTCAATTTGTACTCCTCTATACTAGGTGCCTAAAAAGTGTGCCGTGCGATGTCGTTGTGCGGCGTGCTCATCGATAGGTAGATGCGTGGGATTTGACAGCGGAGGTTTGTTGTTGTTGCATTACATGTGTTTTGGTAATTCCAATGGATAGCGAAAGAGACAACTTCCCAGCTCCTTTTTTAGTACTCGTGGATTGGCCTAACCTCTTACTTTTGAAGAGAAGGATCGCGAAGTTTCTTGGTCATGTGCTGTAATTCGCTATATCAAAGCTTCTATCCGTCTTCTCAATTCGGACCCTACTGTCGGATGGTGACACAGGGCCTACAAATCGGTTGTAACAGTTAAAAATACAAACACTCAGTCCCAACAGAGAAAGTTGTAGGACTGCGCAGTTTGGGCAATTGATTGCAAGTGCGGGACATACCCCCGACATTCAAACTAAAGGCCGTATAAAGTTGGATCTTTCATGTTAGTACAAGGAGCATACGTAGTAGTTACAAGTAGCGGATTTCAAGTCCATATCGCACAGAGGAACCCATAGCATCCCCATGGATAAACAAGACCGCCCTGCCAAAAAAAAATAAGCCCTATCATTCCCTTATGCCCAAGCTCCAAACCTGACCGTTATACGACAATATGCGAGTTCTACTCATTTGCTCTCAGCGGCCAAAGGTAAACAGACGCCCAACCATGTTACTCGCGATACTACCGGCGAGGTTGCCCGAGTACAGAGCGCTGCCGGCGATGTTGGAGGCCTGGCTGAACTTGTCGCAGCGGGAGAAGGCGAGGGTGTTCGTGATGGTGAGGATGAGGGCGATAGCTATAAAACCAGGCGGTTGAAGGCATCAGCACATGAAGCCTCGACAGCGAACCACGGAAAGAGAGAAGGGGGAGGGGTAGGGTGGGTGGCAACTCACCCACAAGCGGCAACCAGATGAACTTGAAGCTGACAATGGCAAGGATGGCGAGGGCTACCCACAGCACGGGCTGGGAGTAGAGGGCGAGCCAGAAGAAGCGCCCGTCGGTGGCGTTGGCGTCGCGGGTGCCGGGCTCGCTGCTCTCGAAGACCCACTGGCTGTCGCCGGTGGAGGGGTCGACCTCGTTCCACCAGCGCAGGCCGACGAGGCGGCGGCCGGCGATGTTCTTGAGGTAGTAGAAGTCGGCGGCCAGCAGGAGGATGGTGATGATGAAGATGAGCACCATGTTGTCGGTCAAGAGGACGCCGAAGAGGTAGACGAGGAGGGAGGCTATATTTTGTCCACGGCAATGCCGCTGATTAGCTCTTGGCCGTGGGCATCATGCCCTGCTTTGAGGCTGGAGGGGACGGGCGACGAGGTGCGAGGGAGTCGGGCTGAAGTCCGGACGGAGCTCTTACAGACGCGGAAGGCGAGGAAGGTGAGGAGCGTTATCGGGTGCGAGCTGAGGCGCCAGCTCAGCGCGCCGGGGGGTGTCTGCGAGGGTTGTTCCATCGGGAACGGGTCGCGCGTCGTTGTCGCTTGGATTGCGGATTCGAGGGTGGATGTGCTTTGCGACGACGGGGAATGGGAATCTCGATGGAGGTACCTATTCGGATGCCTGGCATCATCAAGCTACGTAAGTACCTACTTAACCGGTGTCTTATGTAAGAGCTCCGAGTAGGTTCATGCATATGGCGAGATGTTTATTGTCGCAAATTGCAAGTTTCCCGCCCTATGCATACATAGTTAATCCTCGAAGGTACCTTTAATTTGCATAAAGATTATATCTGCCCAAACCACGGACTCATAGACATAAATCCCTAAATACCTAACGTTAAGTCGCAAGTACACAACACCCAAGATAGAACAGATCACCATCACTGAACCAAAGACTCTAAGGCGAAATGAGGCCGGCCCTGGACAACCCCGGCGATATTTAAGTCTTCATCTGCGTGCAAGATATCTGGGTAGCAGGAGCTTTCGGTGCATTGAGTTGCAACCATGTAGCCAACGCATCGTCAAACGGCACGACGGCCACGACTAAATACGATGCAGATAGTTAATGGCTCTGCCAAAGCTGTGTCATTCTTAGCCCGGCATCTAGATACCTGGCCATTGCTACCTCCACCGGCATATTGACCTTAGGCTCAAGCAACGACATCTCCTCCGTCCACGGGAACCGGCTAACCCAGCTCCGCATAACACTCTGACCTGGGTCGATTGGCCTTCAATAAGGGTAGGCTCTGACTTCATCCTCACGACTCAGATCCAGCCCCCTTGCAACCTGTTCCTCGTGCTTCTTGTCAAGGAACTCCAGCAGGACGTCCGCGTATCGCTCCTTGCCCTTATATCGACTCACGTCGTCGCCCCAGCTTCTCACCGCACTGGCCAGTCTACCAGGCACGTAGTCTTCCTCCGCAATATCTCTGATGTTGTGAAAATACGTGCGGATAGTGAACACGATGCCGCCACTCTTCGGCAGGCGTCGCAGCGTCTGTCTCTCGGACCGGAAGTGGTGGCAGTCGATGGCGCGGCCCTTCTCCGCCGTGCCCCAGCCCGCATGTCCGTTGACGTCGGAGTCCTCGGGGCCGACGCTCCGGGACCAGCCGAGGTCGTCGTCCACCTGGAAGAAGTAGTTGTGGCGCCCCACCATCTCCTCGGGCTTGAGCCGCCGGAACAGGTTCATCATGCCCCTCTCCAGCTTCTCCCGGAACTGGGGCACGTCGCCCGTCGTGTGGATCTCGGACAGCGGCATGCCGAACTTGTCCGTGAGGCGCCAGAACCCGGGGAGTACGATGCAGCCCGCGAGGAGGTAGTACTGGCCGTCGGGCCGCTCCACCATGACGGCGAGATCGTCTTGCACGAGGCGCGCGCACATCTGCATCGGGTCCTCGGCGAGCGGGCGGACGACGACGTCGAAGCTCTCGCCGGACCACAGGTTGTCCAGACCGACGGCCGTGCACTTGTACAGCGAGGGGTAGCGCGCCGGCAAGTATTCCGTGAGTTCTTCCAGGAGCTCGATGGCCGCCGGGTACGCCTCGGGCGCGGTACGGCACAGCTTGGACCCGCGTTCCGCGATCCGCCTCGTCTTATCGGCGTGGTAGCGCGGGAAGTGGTTGTCCAGCTCGATCCAGTCTTCATGTTGCAGGGTCCGGAGGCCCATCGTCACGTTGTACCTGGGCCCGTAGCGGAACGGCCGATAGGGGAGCGGCTTCGTATGCTCGATCGACCAGTCCGGGTAGGGCCGCGGTGTGGGTATGCGGAAGTCCGACGGTGTCCATTTTCCGAATTCTCGGGTGTGGCCTTTCTCGAGAAGGGGCGCTGTAGGTGTCGACGGGCGCGTAGTATGACGTTTTTGCTTCCGTCGATGAACAACGAACGCTGTGGCACTCCCTAGCACCAGGAATACCAGGAGTAGCGCAGAAGTGGACGACGCGCATTGGTCACCGACCGCCCTGAGGCCACTATATATTTCTTCAGCCCGGCCGGACTCTCGGGCGAGTGTATTGTCCATGGCCAGTTATGTTAGCGGCTTCGTGTGTGTTCAAGATGCCACCCTTTCCGGGCTCCGAGATCCTAGCACCCCTATTATAGTAGGTGACTGGTGATAATGATGAGTAAGTCTGTCTCTAGCTACGATGAGGGGCAATACCTAGTTAGTTGGTTGGGCGATCCGCTCCTCGAATTACCTATCTACTTGTTTCTTATAGGCCCCGTTTTTAACCACGGGATCACATCACATAGCCATTCTGTCTTAGCTATCAAGCATAGCAACGGGAGATATCTCGGCGTCCCAGCTAGTGTTGGATTATTACGTAGTGCACGTGCCCCAGCCGTTGTCGGCGGCATACCCCTGGTGTGCATTACTTTACACTTTACACTTTACACTCGCTATCGTTTCTCGTCGAGGGGCGACATGACTGTATCTATGAGTAGAGTGTATTTGTACGGGATGTACGTTCCCGTTGCTGCGTTACTGCCAGTATCGGCCCGAGCCCAGCCGACGGGAAGACGTCATGTATGATATTGTCCAACACTCGGTACCTGCGAGCCGGGAGATAAGGTTGGGAATCAACAGTCATCGCTATCTAACATCCCAAAGTGGTTATTGGATGCGGTTGGTGCCGAGCCCGTTTCGATGTTAGCGGCACTCCCCGATGGGGAAGTGGAGGTTGTTTGATATGGAAATCGGTGAAGCATCAATCCCGGAAAGTTTGGAAGGGCAACTGCAACTAGCCGAGGCTAGTTGTTTGCCTGTAATTCCTTATCAGTAACCAACCACACAGAATAACATACAAATCAGAATGTGTCAATCGATACTGGAGAATGAAGGTAATACCTAGTTTCCATCCGTGGTCGTATTCTTGTATACATAATAGTAGTGTCATACTACCTAGGTAACCAGAGGTCGGAGGTCCTAAGCGAAGGTCTTAGACACTGGCCTAAAGAGGAAATACCAAAATAGCGAAGGAAGTGAGGCTATTTAGAGTATTAGAACTAAGCCTAATCCCCCTTCGCGAGAGGCCAGGAGGTAGATCTAGACAGGTTACCTTGACTCCATAGTTGACTATCGTGTGAATAGAAGACTACCCTTCTAAGCCCTCCATACCAGCCCTCGTTGCCTAGAGGTACCTACAAGACGTAGTTCGGTTCTGTTTAAACTCTCGAGGTGTTCACCCCATTAAGAGGCATAGCCAAGAGTTAGAGAGCAACAATTCAACCCATTCTCTACGTCGTTGAAGGTACCTAATTATTAACACTTTGTGCTTCGAGCGTTGACGAACACCAACTATCACTTCTCGACCGTAGAGCTCAATTTTATGCCTTTGCACCGAATATAAGGGATGCTTGTTGTCCACCCCTCGAACCCGGGTTGCGTCCTCAACAATCTGTGCCAGCCACTATCACGTTCCAACCTTCAGTGTCAAATGCCTGTCCGTGTATTGAATCGGTGGGGAATTCTGTAATGGAACGGTTGGTAACGTACGGCGCGTTATTCAACTCCAAACGAACAATTAGATAGACATGGGCCCGAGGATCACTTACGCCCATTTGAGTAGCACTTCTCGACGATATCCCACTACAACTCCCGATGTCAGCTTACACAGGTGAGGTGCAACGAGTAAGAGGGCCCTAGAATACGACATCCTCCAGGCGAGGAACCGTCATTAAACCGCCAAAACCGGGAGGGGGGGGGGGGGGGGATGGCAAGGAAATCACCCACGGCTCGATCACCGAGCATGCTGCAGGGCACGGAGACGGGATGCGGGGTGTCGTTGCAGAACCAGATGCCGGAGCGGTAGGAGCACGAGACGCGGCCGCAGTTGGCGGGCCCCGGGCCGTTGGTGCAGTTGCCGGGGATTTTGCGGAGGTGGTCGACGCCCTGCCGGATGTGGAAGACGGACGCGAAGGAGGGGCCCCAGGCCATTTCGCACAGGATGTCGCCCTCGGCCCTCGCCGGGGACTCAGGAGGTTGTCTCGACCCCGCGGCGCGGGATAGGTCGTTGCGTCCGTGCTCTTCTTGGCCGGACCGCTCTACCATCATCGCCAGGAGAAACACGATCGAGAGCAGGGAGCTCATTGGCGCCATCTGTCTGGGGGGGGTTCGGGGCGGGCCTGACTGCGTGCGTGTTATAGGAAGAGGAAGATGGGTTGTGAAAATCAACAAGTCGTTATAGAGAAAAGAGTGCAATAGAGCCGGGTGTGAGGTCTGCTCGGAAGTTCCACTCACGAAAGCTTAAATTATAGGAGCAACAAATTACGGCTACTGGCAGCAAGGAGGAAGCTGCGGCGCCTCTCCTTGGAAGGTAAGTTTAGGCGCATATACAAGACATCTAGTGATCCGATGTACACTCTACCAGGAATACTGCCGTGCGACGGACAGTCTGCTTGGAGTTGGACCATCGCTGGAGAAAGCCCGTGTTTAATTGGCTTGCCTACGTAGAAGCGGGAAGAATTTGGCTTGACCAATCTATCGGTGTTGCGTAATGCTTCTCGAATTAGTCCGACGTACCAGTCTATAACGTTTTTCAACTTCACGATGACAACGATCCAGGTCTTCGGCTACCTCGCCTTGTGATACCAGTGAATGGCAACCTTGCTTCTCTTTTTATCTATCGCCTACATAGCCGATCGATGCTCGCAACCCCGCGTATCCTTTCTATGCAGGCCGTCTCTCAGGTAGAGGAGACATATTTTCTTCACTCCCGAGGTCCCCTCCCTGGGCCTTCCGTAGGTCTCGCCCCAAGGTGAAGATGCATTACTCCTCCTCTCCCTCCCTCCCTCCCTGTTTTTCTGCACCTAACACGAGTCGTCGGCGTGAACCATGACCGACCAGAGATCCCCGTCGTAGACCTGCCCCTTCACGTCGGCGTTCTGCCCACCGTAGCACCACTCGACGATCTCCTGCGCGTACTGCCCGACCCGCGCGCAGGTGGAGATAGCGTCATGGGTGCTGTCGCCGTCATCCCGGCTGCACAGGGAGACCGCGGAGCCGCCGCCGCAGGTCACGCGGGCGCACGAGCGCGGCGCGGCGCGGCAGAAGCCCAGCATCGCCTGGAGCTGCGCCGCCTGGTCAAGTATGGCGTAGTAGTCTGCGTAGCCGCCGCTCGGGGCCTCGTCATCGCCGCAGAGCAGCCTGTGCTCGCTTCTCTTTCCGAGACGTGGGGCCTGGGCCTGGGGGCTGTGGGATGATGGTACCATGGGCTCGGGCAACACGAGAGTGAGTGCGGTTTTCTTGATGTGCAAGGTGATGTCTGAGAGTGATCCCGTGGCTTTTACATTCGGCCCGTCTTCAGTTGGGATGCCTTCCCACGTGAGGTCTGCTGGCGCTTGCTTGTTGAGGGTGCTGTGGGGAGGGCTACTCAGGGCTGGGAGACAGAGGGCGGGCTGCATCGCCCAGAAGAGCGCGAAGATGATAACGTTGAGGAACAGCATCTTGTAACCGGATATTGGACAATAATTTGGACTTGTTCGATGTTGCTGACTGGTAGGTGTGGGTTGAACGGCGCTCGTGCGATGGTGGATTGAGTGACGACGATGTTCCTTGTTCTGAGCTGGTGTAGGTATTAGGAAGAGTAGCAACCTGGGATACTGACTGAACCCCAAGAAGGTTCCTTAGTAGGCCAATTTTCTGTAAATGCGAATAAACACTGTTAACTCATGATTAAGCCGAGTACACTTGTCTTTGGCCTTTCTAGTCTCTGTCTTCTTGTGAATGGACTACACTCGTGTGGTACAGCGTACCTATATAACAGCTTACTCACTATAATCACCATTGCAAGTCTGTGCTATAAGCTAATCTGAGAAGTACAACCGTGTATAAGAGGACCAGCCGTTGAGCGCACAGGACAAAAGACCACAATATATTCGTAACCATCCACACCCTATACATCAAATAGAATACTCAAGGGCGATAGTTTATAATACATCACTACCTGTCTCGGTTATCAGCCTATTGTCATGATGTGGGAAGTAGGTTGGGTTAGGTCATGTACAACTGGCATAGGTGTCTAAAGCTTGAAGAGTAAGTGAAACAGGGTTCGATATAAAGGCGGAATGCATACCTCATATGGTACATCAAGTACCTACACAGTAATCATATAGGTAACAAGTAAAAATGGAGGGGTAGCAGTGTAGTTCAGGGCTTATTCATGATGCTCTTGCTACGTACAACATCTTAACTTGGGGGATTCAAATGTTGGGTATTCTGACCAATCAATAAACAGGTTTCATAAGCGGTTAACTAGCTCTAGAAACTGATACTGTCAATAAGAGGAAACCATCCTTAGCAGCGATGCCCCCGAATAGTCCGGTCCCGTTAGCTCGGCCGTAGTGCTGATGATTTGACGTATGAGGAATTTCCCGTAGTCTCCCTCCGAGTGGAGTTGCCGGGACCACTGCCGACACTACTTTAGTTTAAGGGGTTCGTCATGCGAAGAACGCAAACTAAGTGCAAATGAGATTAACAACATAGGCCTGGAATGGTGATTGCACACACTCACGATTTGAGAGCAAACTTTTAGCACATTCAAGTGATACATACTTAGGTAATACTTCAGTTCCTAACCGGCTTTCTCTCCATACCCATGACAAGGAGGAAAGTAATTTAAGGGCCAGGCCCTGTAAAAACGCCCGTAGCTATACAGAAGGAATCCAATATATCCCAGCAGCCCAGTTACAGCAGCCTCCTTAACGTAATCGTGTTCATTGTCGTCGTCACCGTAGCTTCTGAATACGCGCACTCCTTAAAATACATCCAAACTCGATAATTATTGCAGTGTGACAAAGAAGGCGTGAAGAGGCATGTCCTCCACTCCGTGCCCTAGTTAGTATCAATGCCCAGTATGGGACCAATTATGGTGTATCATCTCCCTCGTAGGCATATTGGGTATAGAAGGTCCCGGTTTGAAGAAAATGTTCTGGCCAGGATTACTCGGGCGTTTTGTATCACGAATCAGCAAGCCAGAAACGCCAACAGGTCAAGAATTGAAATCATGACGGGGTATCCATAAAAAGCTGGTTCAATTCGAAAGCAGAAGCGGGCGAGTCCTAGGTACATCAGGGGACCCGGAAAAGCTCTTCGTCGGAAGAGGTTGGATCCCCGTTCGTGTTGGTGGTCTTTGGCCTCGGTGCCGTCCCGGCTTCGATCCCCTTGTTCTTATTCGTATCGCGACTGTTCACTACAAGCTCGTGATAGGGCCCACTATCCGACGTGTTGTGAGTCCCGTGCTTCGTGGTGCCATCGAACAACGCCGGAATATGTCTCAACAAAGGTCGAAGTGCCGCGGCCGAAGCGGCGAAGATAGCAAGGCCAAGCTCGATATCGGCCCATAGGAGAAGATCGTAATGAAGTCCGTCTGCTGCTTTGCCTTTTGCGTGTGGGAGACGCACGATGATGACGAGCTTGACAATCGTTGCCGTACTCGCACTGTAACGTGAATGATTAGGTCAGTCTGTTGCCACATTGGCATAGGATGGCTAGCCGAGGGCGAGGGCACGTCTTACAAAACTCCCAGCCCAAGCAGGAATATCGTTATCAGCTTAAGGCGTGTCTTCATCTGGGAGCCTCGAAGGATCCAAATCGGAAGGAGGGCGTAGAAGTAGTCGATGAAGATGTTGGATATGGTGCGGAAGTAGCCGACTTGAGTGCACCTCACGCTTCCAGCCCAGTTACTCGATCCACCCGTAGCGCAAATTCCCGAGGCGAAAACGACAGTGATGATGGTCCAACTACCGACGACAAAGGTAGAGCCGATGAGAAGCGCGCGTACGCCCTTGCCGACGGCGATGCGTAGGAGGACCAACGCCACCGCCAGTTTCACTAAGCCCGCGGAGACATACAGTGTTGTTTGGTTCCCATACGTAAACTTTAAGGGAATAACTTTGGTTAGCCAATAAGCCCACCACAGTCGACCTCGTTGGTTGGTTAGAGAGTTGAAGCCGTACCATCGTTGCCTTCTTCTTATCATACCAGGGTTGCACGTCATCAGCGGCGTAGCCATAACTGCAAAGAGATCAGACGTTAGACACTATAGCATACACCACATAGTCGAATGGCTGTGATAGTTAGGTGATGTAGGGCCAGGCCGCTTTTCTAAACCGGGAAATAAACAATCGAATACATACCGCATGGCAGCGAAGCCGAGACTAAGGGAGATGACGAAACCAGTCTATTCGTTGAATCAGATGCTGCTCCCGACCGTACGGCTCCAGCAGACTTGCTTACATATGTCAGACACAAAACGAAATCATCCCAACCAAAACCTCTCTTAATCACTCTTGTTCGGACATAGACTCGGGCGAAGACGACGGCACTGTCGAGGACCAGGAAAACGATGGCCGCTGCGACCAGACTATCGCGATGGCTACCCATTTTGAGGGTAGAGATGGTTTGGCGTCCCTCGGGTAAACGACGAGTTTGTCACCAGCAAGCAGCTGGCTCTTACTCCATCTTAGGCGCCTGGATGCGGCGAGAAAAAAAGTGGCGATGGAGGTTTGTTTATATGAATGTATGATATTATGATGTAGACAGGATCCACCGATTCCAAGGAGAGCCTGGGGAAGCTTAAGGAGGCCAGGCGCCCTGGTTTCCTACCAAGATATGAGATGTATGGAACGATGAATAAGTCCAGCTGCTGTCGTCTCTCAGACACGGCACCGAATCCACGCCGCCCGATCTACACTGCAGAACGGCTGTGCCTCTGCTTTTCGTGTGGGGTTCCAGAACCAGAAAGCCTGGAGCCCGGGTACGGTGGCCTCAATACGACGTTATTGAAACTGCAGTCGTCTGAACCGGAGTCCCTTTCTCTTCTGGAATACCTAATAATTGCTCATTCTCCTGAATTTTCTGTCCCAGGTATGTCCCTCCCCCTGGCGTATACTCGCTTCTCTACTAGTGTGCTATTACTGTAACTGTAATGGAACGGTACACGACAGAAGACAGCCGGAGCGGCGTTGCTGGGTTTTCAAATACGGAATGCGCAATGTCACCCTGTACGTACATGTACGTACATGTACGCACAGAGACGGTGGCAGGGGATCTTCGCTTGTTACCCCACAGCCCCCAACGCCCGGCAGTCGAGCGACTGATGTGAGGGCGCTTAACTGTCTTCGAGGTGTCCAAGACTCTCTGCGGAGGCGTGGCAATACAGCCATCGCCCTGGGTCGGGCGGGTTGCAGCCTGCCGTTGTCTGCGTACGACGTCGTCGCTGAGCGAAATACACCACAATCTAGACTAGAGGCGGTGGAGAGATTCCGGTCTCCTTGTATTAAACAACACACGATGTCCACAGCAGACTATGGCAAGTCTGGCTAGTGGCCGTCGAATGTCGCCGGGATTGCAGCAACGCCTCCCTTCTTCATTCGCCCGGCAACGCAAGGCCTGACCTGCCTATCTTGGCCCTCCTGGATGACCTGGATGCCCACCATCTTCCTCCCGTACCCACTATCTGCAATCCTTCTCGGGCGGGCACCAACTCCGTCCATCCATCGTCCATCCACGCGACTATCTATCTAGGCTGGCACAATGACACCCCTGGCTGCTGAAATGCAAGTGATGGTAGGACAGCACAAGGTTTGTCTGACCTATTTCTAGTAAGCCTGTCATACGATCTCGATAGATTTGTTAGTGTGCTCGGTGGACGCAAGACAAGTTTGATATATGAAGCCAAGCTCGCGCTGCTCTCAGCCCGGCGCTGCCCAGAGACCAAATACCCTCGTTCTCCGACGGGAGCTGTCCCACTTGACAGAAAAAGGGTTGGCGTCGGGTAATTCCTTAGGGTAAAAATAACCTCATACCAAGCAATAGACTAGTTAGAAGTAACTAACATTAAAACGTTAGTTGCATAGTACAGCCTGAAAGACACATAGTGTGGCCTTGCAACGCGTACTGTAGACGGGCTGCGTCGGGCGTCGCTGTGGCTTGAAGCCCCAATTATGAATTGCTGACTTACGGGAGAGTTCTCTCCCCCTCCTATAGCTGCTGGTGAAGATTCGGACATGGGTGGCTTGGAACTATCTTATCGCTTCTTGGAGATAAGACCACAAAGGACAATATTGGCCCTCGGCTCTGCGTGCGTACGTACGTATGCGTCCGTGTTTGGTGTTTGGCTGGCGATACCGGCCCCTGTACGTACGATGGAGAGCGTTTGCTCGACAGACACAAGCAACACCGTTAGCAGCTGGGCCAAGTTCCCCCGCAGACACCGGGTTCCTGAACGGGTCTACGACTACGGATACAGCTAACAACGATCAATATTCCTATACACTAATATAGTGCCCTGCACTAGACTCCCGACGTTCCAGCACCCCGGACTCTCCTGTGAGGCCGCGAGGTATACAAGGCGCGCATCGCCGACGTCGAGCTAGCTGCTGGCTTCTCTCTCCGTTACTCGTCACCCGCACACTCGCCGCATGGTACCGTTTCCTCCTCACCCGGATTGTCACTCTTTTCGTTACCAGCCCAAAGATGCGTGTTTCCGTACACGTGGCGACGCTCGCCGCCACGCTCCTGAGCACCCCGGCGGCGGCAGGCGATGCGCATAAGACCCCCTATTCCCAACGGATGGCGTCAAGCATCATCGCACGTGGCCAAGGCATCATGAACGGGACCGGTGGATCTTCCGAGGCCCTGCAGGCCGGCTTCGTCCAGAAGGCACTGACTGCGCTCTCTGGCTACTACACCTGCTCGGCGTCTACGTATGATCCGTACGTTCGGCAGAGTGCTACATCTGCCACTTCGTTCCTGTCCAATGCCACCACCAATGCCTTCACCTACCCCATGGACCGGCTGAGCAATGGCAATGCCGTCCTGACTCTCGCGCCCGCCAGGGGCGCGTCGGCCTATCGCACCACGGCCGAGGCCCTGCGGGACAGTATCGACCTGAACCGCCGCAACGCCGAGGGCGGCCTCTGGTACTTTGTCTACCCGTACTGGAGCTACCTGGACGGCATGTTCTCGCTGGGCCCGTTCTACACCCTCTACACCCTCACCACCTCGCCGGCGACCAGCAAGAGCGCCGCGGCCGTCCTGGACGACATGCTCTACCAGTTCGACATCCTGTGGCGCCACACGGGCCACCCCGCCACCGGGCTGCTCACCCACGGGTACGACGCCACGCGCAAGGCCGTGTGGGCGGACCCGAAGACGGGCGGCAGCCCCTACGTCTGGGGCCGGAGCCTCGGCTGGTACACCATGGCGCTGCTGGACACGATGGAGATCCTGGACAAGCACCGGGCGCCCACCCGGTACCGGGACGCGCTGCTGCGCAAGTTCCAGGCGCTGATGCCGGCGGTGGTCCGGGCGGTGGACAGCCACACCGGCGGGTGGTGGCAGGTCGTGGACCAGCCCGGCCGCAAGGGTAACTATATCGAGTCCAGCGCCACCGCCATGTTCTCGTACTCGCTGCTCAAGGGCGCCCGGCTGGGCTACCTCCCGGCCAAGCTCGTCCCCACCGCGAGGCAGGTGGCCACCCGCGCCCACAAGTACGTGACCGACACCTTCGTGGTCGAGGAGGCCGACGGGACCGTGAGCTACAACGGGACCGTGGCCGTGTGCAGCTTGAACTCGACTGCCACCTATGATGTGAGCAGAGCCCCCCCTTTCCCCCTCCCTCCCGACATATCCCATAGTCTCGCTTTAGTTGTCCTGACCATTTTGATATAGTATTACATCGGCCAGCCCATTCTGTATAACAGCGTCCTCGGATCCGCCGCATATGTGCTTGCGTCGCTCGAGGTCGAGAGGCTGAATTGAGGCATCGAGACGAGATATCTTCTGAATAGAAGGGGCCGCGCCTCTGTTTTAGTGTAGGATAAGGCTAAAAGGCATCATAAGACAGGTCGGGGCGTTTCATTCACCTGCCCGCTTAACAGATCTTAAACTATCACGATCACTATCTAGAGGAAACACATCCCACCCGGATGAAAACATGGCATCACCCCATTCGGCCTTGACCAGGCCGCTTTTCGATTTTGTAATTATAATCAGTAGGCGGTTTGTCCCGTCCGGAGCTATTCGAACGGCAGGGGACGGATCGTGTTATACTGTAAATAGCACCAACTCTGGCGAAACATTGTCCGATCTATTTATTTCGCTTCTGTAGTGTTGTATCCCCTGGCCTTGCAAGTGGGACTGACGTATGTCTGACATCTTTCGAGGATGGATCACGCCACACACATGTAGTCGGCGTCGACTAGGTAGATGTTTTTTTTTTTTCGGCCTGCGGCTGCGCCCTCGAGCACCGAAGCGCAGAGGGGCGATTCGTTCCGCGATCCCGAGACATACCATCACATGGTCTACGACCATGTGATGACCATGTGATGGCGCCGTTCACGATGGAGGATAGCCGCGGTTGCCGAAGGTGACATGAAGTGCCCGTCCTTGGCAGTGAAGTGGCCGCCTGCAAGGCAAACTCCAACCCTATCGCATCGCCTCGTTACATGTTCCGCTGGCGCGAGAAAGGTCGCAGGCCATATACACGTCGGTAGACATGTCGCAACGCTCGGGACCGCCCGTATTCCTCCCATATTCTGGAATTCTCCCCCTTTTGGCAGTGTACCCAGTAGTATGGTCTCTCCTACCATTCTCGCCAATCTGGAGACATTAATCTCTTGTATTAGTTAATTATGTGACGAACACACTTTGGTGTACTAGAATGAAGGATAGCTACCTACCTACCGCCTGAGACTCCAACCGCAAAGTGCCCAGGCCCTCTCGACGACAGCGATGAATCTCCCCACCGAACAAGTCGAGCGACGGCGACTGGAACGCCACAGGATTCGTCGCACTTCCAATGATCACTCTGGGGGGGAAGGCGATCCATAGCCGCGCCCTCCGCGGAATCGTACAGCACCGATGCGCTCATATCCTCTTATCTTCCAGACAACGCAATTGGGAATTGCCCAGCTTTGTCAAAAGCGTTGGAGCTATTCCCGAGCATCCTAGTCGCGAATTGGTTAGGGGAATTGCAATTGGCTGTAGAGGATATGATAGGTTTTGGTAGGAAGCTCCGGGTTGCCACATGTCAGGTGGTTATGTCACGGAGTGAATAGATAGACCTGTCTACAACCAGGGAGCTAGAAGGAGGGTAGTAAGGGCTCAATGGGGTAGTAGAATTGATTCATGAACCTCCTAATCCAAGGGCTTGGGGGGTTCTACTCTTATATATATCCAATAAGCCACTATTATGACCCTATAGGGTCGCTAGGACCTAGCTAGTCACACTATTCCCTGATACCACATGTATGTTTTGCTCTAGGTTTACATCACGATGAGGACGTTGTCTTTTCTCGAATAGGGGGGGGTAGTAGTAGTAGTAGCTATATCCATAACAGGTAAATCGCCTCTATCCACTTAGCGTGGCCTCGATATATGGATTGAAGATCGCATTCACTCGCCCCTCATGCGGTGTCATGTGCCATAGCAGTTTAACCTTGATTTCTTTAATTTTCATCATTTCCCATTCTTTTGCACGACCAGGACTCGAAGCCATCGTCGCCACAGCCGTAGTCGTCCTTGACTTAACGTAGTACACTGTTGGTATGCCAGCGTCATCCGTGCCATACAGGATTGGTTTCTTCGTTGACAATATATTACGTCGACACTCTCGTGACTAAGATAAGACTAGGAATCCGAGGTCCCTGAAACTGGATGCCATCGCCGCCGAAGTTTTGAAACACAATTTCATTAGGCATAGTTGGGTGAACAAGTAGGACCGTGGGAAACAGACGTCAACGACCGGCGAGAAGCTTGCCACGTGCGATAACTTCTCTATTAAATGTGAATAAGCTATCTTAGCACATAAGGCAGAAGGCTCTAAGCTATGGCTCTGACTTTACAATCAGGCTTTCTTACAAACTACAGAGCTATTCGTTAGGATAGAGATAGGAGATTAGTCTCGTAACGCTTACAAGGCCCTTCACTTAGTAGCCGTAATAATCTACACCAAGGGCCGGTATAAGGCTTGCCAGTGTGCTCCCAGAGCGTCGACGACTTCAATGGTACCATACATAGTGGAATAGATTGGGAGTAAAAAGCAAAGTCTCGGCGTCATCCCTGCGGGTAACAGCGCAAGAAAAAATAACTACTCCATGTGCGGTTCATCATTTTAAGTTCACGTCATTAAGTTATCTAAGCCGCCTCACAGGAGCTGTCAGGTATTAAATAAGCCCTCCAATGACACCAAAAAAAAAGATTATTCTAACTTGCTTGCCATACTTTTATAGCATACACATTCTCTGATTACCTTACGAGAACATACCATTAACGGATCATTTGCTTTTAAATACCTCCGACACGTCCCGTATGACGTACCGCCGTCGAAACACAGGTCAATGGGGTCACCCACTGTATCGTCGATCAAACTCGCGATCACCACTCAAGCTCGGAGATCTACGTGCTCTCTAGGCGGAAGTAGGGTCCGTACCGCTTGATCTCAGGCACGGTAGAGCGCGCATTTGTGAGTCAATATGAGGCGAAAATCCTATGGTCCCTCACTCCGTCCTCGTAGGTTGGTCGGTATATACCGGGTAAGGGCCGCCCCCCTCCCTAGGAGCATGCGGCGTACGAGGCATTAAACCGTCGCCTCTGGCCCCGCTTTCTCGGCTTGTGTTCTCGTCTCTGGATGGCATATAGTCTGTAAAAACATTTTGGTTAGCAACCTTCTAGATTCCAATCACGATCTTCTGGCCTTCACATGGAAACTTACTGAGGCGGCGTGCACCGTCACGTCAGATACGTCCGCTCTCGTGGGATTTGGGTGTGTAGGCGTATCTTACGAGGGTTCGTTTGGGGCTACAGCATCACAAGACCTACGTCATCGAACACGGGGTCTTGCTCTGAGAATGTCGAGACACCGGAAATAGTAATTCTCCGAGCTAATGGTGTGATGATGTAGGTATATGTGGCTCGTCTGATGGATAGGTACTTAGTTAGTGGGTTGCAGGCTCCCGCACGACATGACGCAAGTACGTTAATTGAAAAACAAAGAAGAAAACAGAGAAGTGTATTGTGAATTTATTAGAGGGGGGTTTCGGGATGCAAAGAATCTAGAAAGCAACTAACGTTCGTTAGTTGGGGATATGTATCAGCCATGTCTATCGCCAGGCCCTCCTTTATTTACTTTCGCCCCCCAGGGCTGAATACCACCCAACAACAGTCCTGGGTTGTTTGATGCTGCTATCTCGGTAAAAATAGGTTCTCGTATATTTGGTTAAGTCTTAGTGATTGGATCCGTATATGGAGGTTCCAACATAGGCCGCACCGTAACCCAAACTCACTCTTTACTCGGAACCACCCGTCAATACGGAAGCTAATGGCAATGGACACTTCCGTGGCCGCGACCAAAGTTCAAGAACCCGGGACTCGGGATGCGCTAAGTTACCTAGTCTACCTGTCTTTCCATCTCCAACGTTCGACGGGAACGATCCGCTTCGGTGTGGTGACACCAGGTACCTGGGCCGCGGACGGCGACGCATAACCCGGTTTGATCCACGTCGAGGTTGGGTAAGACTCGAAGTCCGAATGGCTTTCTTGGGCGCGAGGGCGATTTCGATCTCTCTCGGGCCCTGTCCCTGGCTGCGGTGAGCGAATTCCCCCTCCTACTCGGGGTCCAAGCGTCACCGTCGGCCTTGGTTGGCCAACCGATCCCGGGACGATGGGTTTGCTCTCAGCCCCAACCCCCAAACGCTACCCGCGTTCCAGGATCCAGGTAGTAGAACACTGAATGGATACACAGCATACGGCGCAGCAAATGCGGCTCTGGCGGCAAATCGACATTGTTGCTTCTGGGGCATCCTCGGACGGCGCTTATGGGACGTATGACAGAAGCGCGCAGCCTCACTCTGTGTGGAAGCTATCGGTGCTGGATCTGACGTGCTATGCTTGGCGGCAACTAACACGATGACGATGATAGGCTACTCCGATTTACGGTAGACGAGTTAGATCCTGTGCTGCAGGATCTAGATAGTGATCAACGTCGAGGATAACCGAGCGAATCGCGGAGACAGACAGACAACCTGAGACGATCCCCCGCCCAGCGAAGGGTGTGCGTGTGTGAAGTCCGAGTCCCCTGATTTTGCGACCCCCGCCGTCACAAGCGAGTAATGGATATCGTTTGGTGCCCATACACCAAACAATTGCCATGCGTAAACTGCGCAGCTCCATCGATCTCCGGAGGCAGTCCAACGCCTCTCTGCTCTCTACAATCGCACCCTAAATAAGAATGCTGACGTGGAATAGGTTTCGGTCTCAGTTTAGTGCTCTCGTGTACTACATAGTACGGAGTATGTAGTACCGTACCTGTACACGTTGATTTGCTGTACCGGTGTCTTGGCCGGCCACCTAGCCGCGCGCCATCCCGCCCACCCCACGTAGGAATTCGATATGGGATAACTACTTGTAGGTACCAAGTACGTACTGCCGGTACTTCTGCAACGTATCTCTTTACACTTGTGCGTACCTATATTTTTGTGATCGAAGTGAAGGTAGGTTAGTTACGCGTAGATCATATGAGCTGTCCATAACCTTCTGAGTGGTCGCAGTACGGTCCTTGGTACCAATTACTGGTCTTGTCTCTACTTGGATTATTACTCAGTCTCCGAGTCAGCACGTACGTATTGACCTTCAAACTTCACTTTGCGTCTTCCGTATGCCTTTTCGATACTGGTCCGCCGTTGCCAACTGACAGGGCTTCCTACGAGGGTATTCGTGCCAAAAGAACAATGCATAGTAATCCATTTGGGCTTTGAGAGGATAAACGGTCGATCACCTTAAACTGGAAGAATTATCGATACGTATCCCTTCCAGAGGACCCCACGAAGAGGAAGGTGTCGACTTAGTACAGTACGGTATAGTATCCAGATCGAGAATCACTTCAACATGGGTGTGGTGTACACTGAGGTACCTGCATACACTACTTGTAATACCGGAGGTGATTTGGAGACTGGAGTCTGCGGCGCAGGGGGATAGGCGGGTACTAAACGGCGAGTCGGTGATAAGAGTAAGATTGCGACTGGACGAAAACGGCGGTGGACAGGGGGCCGGGGCTGGTTCGGGGGCGCGAAATGGCCGAAAAGGGTAGGGGGCGCTCTTCACGAACAGCCACTAACAATGGCCGATGCAGGCCAAGCCAGGGGAAAAGCGGGGGGCGCCTAAGTGCCATGGCCGCTGAACGTTTTGGAGCCCGGCCACCAGCCATCGGCACAGGGCAGTTGGCTGGTTAGTTGGCTGGTTGCAATCTCGACCCAATTGACCGACTACGACGCTACGGCGCTACTGGGCCCCCCTTTTCCCCGTGAATTATTGTAGTGCTATGAGGTAGGTATGCAGGTACCATGGTCATATCAAAGAATTTGCAGCGACGGCGCCCTGATATCCCTCTCCTTTCTCGAGTCCTCTCTGCCATCGCACGCAGTTGCTACTAGTGGGCGACAAGTGGGCGACAAGTGGGCGACAAGTGGGCGACAAGTGGGCGACGGGGACGTGTATCCGTGTACGTACGGAGTATCTATCTATCTCATTTCACTTTTTCTTTCGAAGCCTTGCTGTTCCTGGCCGTCACCCCTGCGCATCCCTTGGCCGTCCGATGCCTAAGTAGGCAATCGCTAGTCCACGGGTGCTACTTGTACTACCTACATACTATTAGGTATTCACATTCCGGACCCGGACGGCAAGGCGGTAATACCTGCCTCTGTTATGCGCGAGTAGTAGATAGCTACCTGGCAGGCAAGGGCAACTTGGGACGGAGAAGGGACACGGGACAGGAGGCACGGCACCACGTCTGCTCTGCTCTGCTCCTGCCAACATGGCCTCCTCCCACCAACCGCCCCTCGAGGCCATGGCCATGGCAGCCACCACGCGCCAACACCAACATCAGCACCAGCACCAGCACCGCTACACCCCGTCTCTCTCCGCCCTTTCTCAGACGTCTGTTGTCTCTGAGACGGCCAGTGCCTCATCTGCCGTCTCCCCGTTTCCACCGCTCCCTGCCTATGCAGACCAATCATCGCCCCCCTCCCCGTCCCAGCACTCTCCCCGGGCCTCTGTTTCGAGTTCGAGGCATTCCAGGAACACAAAGGGACTCGTGCTCAACGCCCGCGATTCCGGGCCGCCGACGCAGCCCATCCGCCGCAAGCCGCTCTCCCTGACCGCCTCCGCCATCGCGACGCGCTACTCCTCGGGCGAGTACCTGGCCAGCGTCGTCAAGAGCCTGCCTCGCCCGGAGCAGCGATACGACCGCTCCTTCTCCGTGGACAGCCCTACCGTCTACGAGTTCCCGGCCACCCAGGTCAAGCCCAGGTCCAGGTCCAGGTCCAGGTCGCGTGTGCCCCTTCAGGAGACGGCCACAAAGCCCAGCCCCGACAAAGAGTGAGTCCTTGTCTCGGTCATCTGCCAGTCTAGCGCCCTGCTGCCGTGGCTTCGGCTACCTACTGCACTGCACTGCACCGCACCACGTGAACCAGGAACAGCGCGATGCTAATATATCCGATTTTATCCAGGCATTCTCCCCCAACTCACCATCCCCGTGTTTCTGCTTCTGGAAACACCAGCTCGGCTGTCGTAGCGGCTGAAGCTAGGCGCCCAGGCCCTCGGGACAGCCACCCTCCTGCAGGTCTTGATCAAACACCGTCGTACTCCGACGAACACTCGCTCTACGACGATCTATTGGCCGACCAGCCTGAAGGTCCCTTGAGTGATACCTTGGACGGCTATAACTCCGAGTCGTCCGACACCACTAACCCTAGTCCTATTAATCCTAATATGTCGCTGCACGTCTCACGGAAAACTCTGCCTCAACACCTGACGCTCAAATCCGACGAGGCGTCTCTCAAACGAACAAATAGCAACGAAATCAAGACACCTAATACAGACAAGCCACTGCCTAAATCCCCGGCCTCTTCCAGGCTCGGTACCTTCTTTGGCTGGGCATCGTCACCCGTTACTGAGTCTTCGGAAAGAGCGTACTCCCCACTCCCGTCTCCTTTCAACTTCTCCAAGTCGGGTAGTCAATCAGATGCATCACCAACCACCACAGTTGGACCACAATCATCATATGAAGCCAGCAAGGATCAGCTCGACAACCCCAACTCACGGGAATATTGCGAATCATACTTGGCTACCCCATCTGTTGGGTCATCGGATCCTGCTCAAATCGACGAAATGGAAGACGAGCTCAGGGCCATATCGGCCGAGCTGGCGGCATCGATCCGCCGCGAGATGGACTTAGAAGACCTCGTAGACAGGCTGCAAGCGGAGAAGGAAAACCCAGCAGCCACTGGAAATAAGAGGACTAGTGACTACTTCTCTGACTCTGGTTACAGCTCGGCCAAACTAAGTGAATTCGATCAATCAAGGGAAGAGATTGAGAAGATACAGCGGAGATCGGAGCAGGAAAAGGCTCAGCTCAGGCTTGAGCTTACTACCAAACTCCAAGATGAGCGGTTAAAACGGCAGAAGATGGATGAACAAATCAGGGAACTGTCAAACAAAGCATCTCAAATTGATCTCAGGACCCTGAATCCTGCTGGCACTAGCGACCGCATGAAGGAGCTGGAAGCGACCTGCGAAACGCTTCGACGAAGGCTCTCCGAAGAACGACAAGTCAAGGATAACTTCGAGGACTTGCTTTCTGCTCTGAAAGGAGAGCTCCAGAATGCTTCTAATGAGCGAGATAACCTACGGGAGGAGATTGTCCCACAGCTTCGAGCTCGTGTGGAGGGCCTCGAGAGCCAGGCGTCCGACCTTGAAAAGATGACTTACGAGTCTTCTAAGATGCAACAAGAATTGAACAATCTGAGAAACGAAAACTCCAACTTGAAGCAGTTCCAAATGGATAGCATTTCGGAAGAAGGTGGAACCACGAGTGCTCCTCTTTCTCGTTCGAATTCTGTCGGCGGTAAACGCTCATCGTTTAGGCTCCAACGACCACCATCTGGTCTCTCAAGGTCTAAGACTGTCAAGACTTCAGAGTCTCGTGATCAGCTTTCAGAACGCCTGAAAGATGTTGAAGAGCAGCGTGATGCTTTGCATCGTGCGCTCAAGAATCTGCTCGAGAGACAGGAACACCAGAACCGCGAGAACCAGAAGCGGATTCATTTCCTGGAAGAGGAGCGAGACCGACTCCTGACTTCCTCACCTCAAAAGGCGGGCTTCCAAAGAGAGATTAGCAATCTTCGGTCTGAGATCACTGTGTTGCGCCGTAGGGCCGAAGAGGCATTGGAGCAGAAGTGGCAGGTTGAGAAAGGCTTGGCTGGATTGAAAATGGATCTCGACAAAGCGGAACAAGAAGTCCAGTACCTTCGCAAGCTTCTCGAGGAGAAAGATATACTAATCCCGCCGGCATTTGCCCGCCTCAGCAGCGGTAGCGACCAGTTTACCACACCGGTCACGTCCGAATCGTTGACGGCTGCATACCATGATCTTCAGAAGGCATATGCGGATTCGGTTCAGCGCATTAAAAACTTAGAAGATGGCGCCATGAGTGACGAGAACACTCTCGCGGCTGTGCGAAAATTGGAGGCCGCGCTATCTACGGCCGTCTCAGAGCGTAACCTTGCTCGGGAGGACGCAGAATCCTATAAAGAGCAACTCAACACTCTTAAAGCCGGTGAGCAAGCCTACCTTGAATCGGAAAGGGCCCTCGCAGACGAACTGCAGGAGTCTGCACGTCGCGTAGAAGAGCTGGCTATTCAGGTTCAACAACAGCTTTCAATGAACCAGCAGCTACGCCAACGGATTGCGGACACTGTGATGCGAGGTGACGCTAGCCAGAAGGCCAACGCAGACAAGATCACGGCCATGCAAGCGCATCTAAGGTCTCTAGAAGAGAAATTGGAAGCAGCACAAGCCGCATCGGAAGAAAAGGTTGCCCGTCATGAGGAGGATATGGCGGCTCTCAAAGAAAACCAGAGCGTACAGCTTACTAGGCTCCGTGGTAGTCTTCGTTCACCGCGTATCTTCCCGGCCAAGTCTCCACTATCGCCTTTATTCACAGCCCCGGGTGCAATGTCACCCCGCCTCAGTATTACGCGTTCTGGGCCGGCGATGAACGTGTCCGAGGCAACTCAGGTTGACAACCTCAAAGCGCGCATAGCGGAGCTGGAGAATGCTCTGCTGGACGCCGATGCTGAGATGCAACAGGTGGTTGGCCGCATGAACACTGCGCAGATCCAAGTCCTTGAGCTTCAGGAGGAGCGCGAAGCGGCTATTAACCAGACACGGAAACTGGAGCGGGCGCTGCAAGCAGAGAAGGTCCAAGCCTTTGAGGGCCGGTTCAAGAGTCTGCAGTCGTAATTGAGCTCTGACTGAATCATGGACGGCACAGCAATTTAGCATATTTTACTAGGGCATTTACGAGCGCGGGCTGGCGGCGTCCTTTGTTTTGGCTTATGACGACAGACACTGTCACTGGATTACTACCCGGCGTTGGCATATCAGTGCCCTGCGCTTTGTTCTATCACCATCCTTGCATATTTGTCTTGATTATGGCATTGGAGATTTTTTATTCAGACTTGCATGTCTAATGTTTAACACCTTATTACTTATTTGTACCTATATCTGAGGCGGGAGAATGCTAAGGCAGGCTGAACATACGGGAGGGAAGAAAGAAGAAAGAAGCGTGCATTTGCCCGATCAGTAATAACAGGGGCCTCAAGCCGCCTGCTCGCAACAGTTACTATCTAGCTAGGCTAGCCCAATGGAAACGGGTGTGCATAAAATTTTATATCCGCATTGAAAAGCAGGTGCGATTACAACAACTCGCTCAAAGCTTATGCTATTATCTTGCTACCGTGCACATTCGGCCACATCAGTCCTTTTCCAAGGGCCTCTCTTTGCTAGGTCAGCATCTTCTTACAAGTAAGCGCCTACTCTAGTACCTAATACATGCATGACATTTACATATCGTTTCTTTATGGTCCTGTACAATTACGCGTCGAAGCCTGTATCGGAAACAGGAGGACGTGCTGTTCCTGGAAGGTAGTGTAAGTAAGGAAGGCTTCTCGTCGGTTTAATGAGGCTGGCGCGCGAGGCAAGGAGACCTTGGGCTAGAGCCAGCCGCTGGGCTGTCTGCAGTTTTCAACATGCGAATGTGTTACGACGGCGAGGGGGAAGAGGGCCCATGTCAACGCCTTCTTACAAGGAATCAGATGCGAAACAGGATTACTTATTTTCACGTTTACTTGTGTTTGGGGTTCCAAGTATAGTAATATAGCGAAACATGAATGGCGAGCAAATCTGACATACATATATCCCTTGGTCCATTGGTCGTAGATATTTTATTCAGCTGGATGGGCTGGGGATAAGCCGCTTTGCGTGCAGTAGGTGTTATCCCACGACAGAGTTGAGAGCCGAGCCGTCATGTGATTCTCATCGCGATGCTCCAAGTATTGCAGAGGGTGGCGAATCGAGCGACGCCAATATATAGTACTATAGTAGGGCATATTATCTATCATTCCTCAGTGATCGATCGATGAAGGATAAAAGGCAATCTCGAAGTCCATGATGAAAACGACCAAAAGCGGTGGACCGTTGCCCACTGGGCATGGTTTCCCCTTTCAGTAAGACAGACGTCATGCTGGTTTTATCGAGTCAGGAATGTATGTCTGATCCCCTCTCAGCTTGCTGTGGTTGGGGAACATCACAGTGCGTGTTTTATTGCTGTGCGTGGCTTCAGGCACTGCCACAATAACACGCAACCTACAGCATCCAACACCAGCTGTATGTAGGCTGGATCCTTTACGTGCCGTCCAGCCGACCGCCACAGGCCGATCTATCGGCTGTGCCTGTCATGATTGCATATCTACACTCGAAGGGGAGGCAGGCCGCGAAGCTTGAGGCGCACAAAAGTTACCGAAACGAGGCTGCAGACGTCATGGTCTTTTCTTGGCCCCCTTTCTCCTATTTATAGCCCGCTTGTCGGCTGTCTTGGCATTGAACTGTCGTTTCTCCCCAGCCTTGAAAGAGTACGTATGACACATGATAATCGGCCGGTTTTCCTCAACTCGTCAAAGATGGGAATGAGGCCAAGGTTTAGCAGGCCGTATGCTATTGTATTGAATAACTAGCATGGGAGGGAAAACCATCTCCGTCCCAGAGGGCATGAATTGAGCAATGGAGCACCTAGCGTCGAATGGAGGAGGTGAGCGTTGCAACGTCAGAGTTCCGTTTGGATCCCATATAAGCCTTGTTAGCTCCATATGGGATGGGACGAATCAGAGCGGACGCAGGCGTGCCAGAATGGGAATGGGAGCAACCCCGTATGACACAGTCCTCGGCACACGGTATATTCAACGATGAGAATGCGGGAGGGGGGCAAGGCAGCAGGAGACATGTGTCTAGGCTGTTAGTTGTTAGATAGGTTGTCAGCTAAACTGAGACAGGATAATCCTTCTAAGCTCTTAGTAGTATATAATCGATCTTGTCCTCACTCAGTTAAACTTCCTGAAGTTTACCTCAACCTTGACCCATCTAGATTGACACCTCGAAACATAATCATATATCTACGTTTTAACGATCGAATCACATCATATAAACATACCGTCATTATCAGAGCAAAGAAGCTCACGGGTCGAAACCATATAAACGAAACACATCAGAGATGATGTACAACACCAAGGCCCTCCTCGCGCTGGCGACCCTCACGGGCGCCTCGGTGGCCCAGCAGACCACGGGCGGCGGCGGTGACGCCGGCGGCAGCAGCGACGCCAGCTGCACGGCGTCGTACGCAAGCCTGCTCGCCGGGGCGCCGACGCCGAGCGGGGAGCTGGCGTCGGCCATCACGAGCTACGCCAGCGGGGCCGTCCAGACCGCCACGGAGAGCGGCGGCGGCAGCGGCGGCGGCGGCGGCGGGGCGAACCCGCTGGCCATCGCGACGCAGGTGTGCTCGTTCTCGTCGCAGCTGCCCGAGTCGCTGCAGAGCGAGTTCGACGCGTACGTGACGAGCGTGCGCAGCTACGTGAGCGCGTCGACGTCGGCCATCGACGCCGTCATCACCGACTGCGTGGCCACGGGCGCCGAGGGCGACGCCTACACGTCGCTCGTCAACTCGTTCGCGACGGAGACGGGCCCCCTCTGCGGCGCCGCCGCTACCACCACGGGCGGCAACAACGGCACGGCCACGGCCACCACGACGGGGACGGGGGGTGCCGGTGGTGTCGGGACCGGGACGAGCGGGGCGACGACCACGACGGCGGCGGGGACTACCGAGGGCGGCGGCGGCGCGACCACGTCCATCCCGACTGCGGCGGCCGCCGTGCCCACGGCCGTCTTCGGGGGTGTCGTGGCTGCTGCGGGATTCCTGGGCGCCGTGGCTCTGCTGTGAGCGTGAGAGGGGAAAGGATATAAAGATGAGGGAGGGGGGATGTGTTGCCTCTCTTTTATTATGAGTGTAAAAAGTAGGTGGGCTGGTCTCAAGGTCAAAGGTCCCCGACGTGGGTTACGAATACTATTTACTAATTTTATGAATGGATGATGTCGGCAGGGTTTCGGGTTCGGGTGGTTGTTTCTGCAGACACTGTCAGAGCAGCTATTATGTAACGTAGCAAGTGGTCCATCGCGAACAACTGGATCACAACTATACTTTTTCAAGCACGGATGAGTCTCACTAGTGTCGTGAGTAATTGACGCGACTCGTTTCATCACAAGTATCGTGAACGACATGTTTCATTAAGTACCCGCCGCTAATTCCCTTGTGTTATATGATCTGTTTGATATACATGATGATCGCAGGCAGGGGCAGGGGTTCGCTAAATTCTGGCCCCGCGTTTACGCAACATGATGAATATTGGTGGTGTTGATCATAGATTCAATGGCTGCTAACAAGAAGTAGACGCCTAAGGTGGAAGTGGGATGTAGATATAATCCCTCTCAATCGTGTCGGGGCGGGCCGGGTGCGTTGGTGATACTTTTTATGAATGATTTGTTAAATTATACAGCCGGTGCTTCCGTCGATATAAACGGGCAGAGGCGTGCTCTGGCCACCACCTATGGATGTTGCTCTCTTCTCATGGTCCTATGCACCGGTATTTGTGTTGCATGTGAGGCAGAGTAAGCCGGGATAGCCGGTAACTATTGTGGACTATTCGAGCCGCTTATCTTGATGATCCAATCGGTGATGAGTTCGCTCCGAGACTGGCGAAGCCGAGGATCACTAAGTTAGCACATCTAGCACCATGATATGCGCGACACACAGCACCTGATCGTGTCAAAGATGGCATAATACTATTGAATATTCAATACGTGTATATACTGATCTCGAGTATGCCTGTCTAGGTAGTCCATTAGGTATCAGCCTCTAATGAGCGAACCGGGCGACCTGCCACAAGATCGTGGGACGAGTGGTTGCCCTCATACCCCGTAGTCTCCTTCCGCACCTGATCTCCTTCAGGCCGTCGAGGCGAGATGAACCCTCGCGGGTCTCTAAAATGTATATACAAATGCTTTAGCCCAAACTCCTGTACGTGACGTCCGTCTAAAATGCGTAAATGCTGGATACTATGCAGAAGATGCCCAAAAACGCCGGCCATGCAAAAAAAAAAAAAAAAAAAAAGATTTGACCCCAGGTCATCATAAGTGGTATCTCTAGTAGTAGAAAGATCACATGCTCTCTCTCTCTCTCTCGGTGTTGCTCGGAATTAAGGTGGACCGATCCCAATCGAGTCCATTGCGTGATGTTGATGAGGTGTTTTTATCACTTCAGGACAGCCTTCGGAAGGGCCGGAGGGTTCGGCACCTGGGAAGCTCTCGGCGAGGGTGGCAGCGAGGGGTCGGGCGAGGCAGACAGTAGGGAAGACTCGCGTGATGAGGGCCAGGCCTTCTCGCTGACGGGTTCAGCGAAGCGGTTGGGTGCTATGCGGCGGGCGATGCTGGTCCAGTACAGGGCCAGGACGAGGACGAGTGCGAAGAAGACCAAGATGGAGATGACGGTCGCAACGATGACGGTGACGAGATCGCCTTGGAAGTCGGCCATTGTGGTTTTTCCTCGATAGATGGGGGGAACAAAGACGGAGGGATGGTCACAGTAATATGTCGGCCCGGAAACGATATGATGGCGAAGGTGGCTGCGAGGTGCTTGCTTGTTGCGCTCTTTGTGGATTACTGGTGCTGCCAACCGACAACGATGACAACGACGACGACACGGCCAAACTGATGCCCCAACGAGGGTTGCTGAAGCCAAAGGAAGATAGAGGGAGGACCTGCTCACGCGATGTTTTTTTTCTCTCTCCTTTTTTTTTCTCGACGACCTACGGCGGGCTCGACACTATCGAAGAGTCAGCGCTGCGTCGGCTCGACACTTATATCTACCTAGTGTGCCGTCGGGCCACGACTATCCTGCCCTAACGACGATACGTCATCCGGGTTATCCGGGACTGCGGACAACCGCTGCGGTTTTGGAATCAGGGTGCTTGGCCAGCCATCAATCAGCGTAGGGGTCCTAGATAGAACGCCTCACTGTTTTTTTTCGTCCTCTGTCAGCTGTACGACGGTCCATTGCCCAATCGTCCCAGTCGCACGCAGTGGGCGCTAAAACGCTCTGCCCTTTCTGCTCTTTTTGCCCTTTTTGCGCGCGGCACCATGGCCGGACGGGGATGGGGTCTGGGTCCAAACGACAAAACGATAGGCCCACGCAGCAGCGACGATAAAACCGCTGCTACGTGCTCGGTGCTGATGCTGCCACTGCCAGACAGCGCCCTTGCCCCCCCCCCCCCCCCCTCTGCGCCTCTGTCCCCACTCTCCAACTCTTGAGGGGGTTCGCTGGTTCGTGGTTCGGCATGCTGGCGGCCGTGCCAGCCAATGGGACGCGTCCAGCAGCGCAGCAAGTCACTTACGTAGATGGCGTGCGGGATGACCCTTTCTCACCGCTAGCCAGCCAGCCAGCCAGCCCCCCCATCTCGCGCCATCTCGCACTGGGGTGTGTGCGCTACCACCAAATGCTTAGATAGGTTGTACCAAGTCGGTAGGCTAGGTCGGGAGTGGTCTTGCTGCCTCAATGCTCCCGGTCGCTATTTCTGTCATCATAGGGCGTCTAGTGGCCCGGTAGGCGGCCGGTCGCGTAGCTCGCCGCCCAATCAAACGCCCACAGCGGTTTTCTAGCGCCCATCTCCACGTCGCCGGCCATTGTCCGTGCGACATCATGGCACGCCGCTCAGAGCTTCTGGGCATTCGATCCATGTGCTGGCTCTGGTATAACTCGTTGATCAGCCCCGTCGATCCATAGATCTAGATGCTCAAGGTGATGTAACTTACTCAGGCCGATCTGCCTTGCTTATCTTCGAAGTTATCATTCTCCTCACGAGGACTCCTCGATCTGAAAGATGCTATGCCCGGAACCGGTAATCGGTAAAGCTTCTTTTTCATCTTCGGCCTGCAGCTGCTGATCCAACCTTGGGTGCTATGCTAGATACTTAGGTACTCCGGTATAGTACCCAAGGCACCCCGGGTGTTGCGGCTCAAAGTCAATGACGCAAATGTCATGATGCTTGAAACCCACCACATCGCAAAATGACAACACCCTCTCTTTGATCACTTTTTCTTCTCTCGCCCTTGACCTGTCTTCGTTGGTTCCATTCGGGCTTGGTAACACATATTGCGTCATACGCGCTGGCGCCAGCTTCCGTTGCTACCACGCACACCGGATTCTAATACTGCACCAACTATTGTCGCTTGAAGACTGATGCCGAGATTAGAGCGGCTCTAGAGCGAAACTTGCTGACGCTCACCTAACTAGTGCGAAACGTTAACCAACCGGCTGACGCCTGAGATCCCGACGTTGCCTTTGATTGTCACGAAAGAAATCGAGGGGCATGAAATGGGCCGTGGTTGTTGTTATACATACATATCCTGCTGGCCACAGTTGAGGGCTTGTCATCTACTTTCTCTCTGAATCTGGATAGGCATCATCACATCACATGTCAACTCGGTTGGCCAATCGCAGAATTTGTGCCTCTTGGACAGCCCATCTGAGTAGATCTTGGTTGTGAAAGTAGCGCGTTGGCCATTTCTAATTCGCGGGTAACGATCTGAGGCATCACAAACGCCGTAGTGGTGCAGGCGAAAGCAGCATAGACACGAGAACAAATTATGATGCGACGGTAGACGGATATAGTGAACCAGCCACTCGTTGTTGATGGCGCCGGCTGCCTTGGTGGAAGGTTAGGGCAACGCACCCGGGGGAATCAACAATGTAGAAGGATCACATGGGGAATCAATTGATCGGGGGGGGGGGGGGGGGGGGGGGGGGGGTACGTATTGTATTTTTTGTGGTTGTGTTGTGAGTAGGGTTTGGCCCAACACATAAT